>VYYI01001702.1:0-17990 GCA_021029175.1 Bilobella aurantiaca
ATGCCATTCTCCGTAATTGGAGAGAGTACCACTTTCTCCTGGAATTACAGATATCTTTCCACCATTTTACAATTTCGGAGCAACTGCTATTCGGTTTTTGGGTAATTTCACATGCTCTCGAGTCCAATGAGGAAAGTCGAATTCAAGTCACTTTCTTTACTTAACGTTCTCACGCAAAGAAACTTTCTCTAACTCGCAAAATGCTGGGTACAACTTTAGGATATTTCCAATTGTAATGTGCTCTGGCTGATATTTCTCATATTATTGACAAAGTTTTTCACAAAGGACATAATAAAACCCCGTATTTCTTATTGCCTAAACTTTTTTTAAATGATGCGTTGAGAATTGAGAAATTACTAGTAAGGAAGTTTAGCATTAGGATGAGGCACATTTTAAATTATTCTGCACCATTACTAAAACCCGACCAGAAAATTCAAGTAGCCAGCAGATATTGGCAGTAGGAACATAATTAAATCTCATTTCCAAATCATACTAGGAGCAATGCTAGAGGTCTAATCAGGGAACAATGGGAAGTTGCTAATTGAATTCACTTTGATGCTCCTAATGCAAAATCTCCAAACAATAGAGAATTGTATACTTTCTTTTTGGAATTTCCCAAGTGGATACGTTATAAAGTTCTGGTGGAAGGCAAAGTGAAGATACGCCACCGTGGGCTTCATTTACGACGGACGATTCAAGGTAGAAATGCTGCCCCTTGTATTTTTTATTGGAAGGGAAAGTATAGAATTGAATAAATAAAGAAGCGTGTTGGGAGCGGGAGAGAAGAGAAAGGTAGGACTTTCCCTTCATGAAGAATGTGGTGGTGTAAGGACGCATGGAGGGATGGTCCAAGTCTCGAGATTCATTTTCATATTACCCTCCCGCCATCCTTACCTAATCTTTATATCGATCTACCACCCACATCACACTTCACCAACGTTTCTGGATGGGATGCCAAATGGGATAAGTCTTGGATATTCCCTTCCATTTCAATCCACATCTTAAGCTCTAAGGTAACTTCCACTTTTTATACCCAACCCTCTGAGTCCACTCATTCCTAACATTTCTTCTGCCTTATTAATTCACCATTTCTTCGCCAAACTCCCTCAGCTTTTCTCACAAAACGATTTTCTAAAGATGACAAATGGATTGGCTCCAGATTTCATACAGCCTCTGATTTCTCTTCAATGTATCATCATCCCCAGGACAGAGAATTCTCGCGAAAGCTCTGAGAGAAAGTTGAAGCAGACAATTTCGCTCTCCGAAACTACGAAATAATCCATGAAAATAAAAAGAAGAGGAAAGCAGCATGAAAGTAAAACCGTTGGTTATCTGTTCATATTCTGGTTCAATAAACAAAATGAACAACCCACTCCTTTCCTTTAGGTCTTTATGAATGTCTCTGTACTTCTAGCCTTTCACATGCATACCTTTTCCCTCCTCAGCATGAAAAATGAATTTCCCAAGGCAAACATGCACACATTCGCAACCATGATATACTTTCATCTTTCTCCTTCTAAAGGAAATAAAATGAACGTTTCATTTGGAAGATAAATGGGTCACTTAGAGAATATTTCCTTTTTACATGAATCCCAGAATGCTATCATAATGTTGATCTTCCCAGCAAACCCAAGTCAAAAATATTCGATTCGAAAAGTTTTCGCCTAGGGAAATCAATCCTATCATCATTTCACGTAATTCCATCTCCCTGGAATTCTGTAACTTTCAGTCAGCCATCAAACCTCGGAATGATGGGAAATAGGCGAGAAAAGTGACAAGTTAGCGTGAGAAACAAATTAGAAGCCAACCATAATTGTTCTTGAGAATAAGAAAAAGAAGTGCAATTTTTTTTAGTACATTTGTATAAATGCTCTAACAAGAGGTATTAGGTAGGACTCTAGCTTTCGTTTTCAGAAACGCATAAGGTTTTGATAGCGTTGCTGATTTTATTTTCGTTGAGTTCAGCAGGAAAGGCGTGCCTTTCGTTCTAGAAATTCCAAAAACTGGTGCTATTCCATTTTACAAATTGCTTCGTGTTTTCTCTCCTTGCAACACACAACACACGAAGTTTTGGGACTTTCTCTAAAATAGCAACCTCTATTTTTAAGCAACTTTTAGACACGTCTCGCAAATTCTCACAGGCATAGTATTTTCAAAATGTGACCTATAAAGTAGACACAGTGAGACTCTGCCCTTATTAGAAACCCTGTACCAAGCTATAAGTTCTCTCTGACATAACCTTTAATTACCTAGGATTGATTTGTTCTAAAATTCACAATAGCAATAATGATTTGCCCTAAGCTAAATGTGCCATTTGTCAAGGGCTCAGTTTAGCCGTTTTCAAAGGGCCCATCCTGATTTTGCTAATGCCCTTCGATCCAATGCGCAAAGGACAAAATGACAAAAGGCTTTTGCAAACACGTCAGGTGAAAGTGCTTTACGGAGGACGAATACGAAAATCCTTAGAAAGCATAAAGGAAATTGGAATACACTTTAAGTATTTTATTATAACAGAAGCCCATTTTATTACATCGAGTGAATCTTCGTACCTGTCACTGCCAAGAACTCAGTGCATGCGTCAATGGCTTCTAGGACTTTCAGAGCCTTTCAGAACAGGATAAGAATAGGATTTCCTAAACAATGGCTTCTCCTTTCTCTTGGATTCCTATCAGATCATTTCAGGAGGATGCGTGACAAAATGGAATGTAGGAATAATTAAATGAAAAGGGGTTCATTAGGGTGCGACGCTAACGACAAATTAGCAGCGCTGAGTGACCTCATGATCCCAACTTTGTCGAAATCGCTAATAATTGGCGCTTTCTTAAAATTTCCAATCGCCATTCCTTGGAATGTGCCAGAAAAGCTTAACGGAAGAGCTGTAATCCTGACAAGACTCGATTGCTATAATGTCATAAATGTCAACCTCGAGCAGTAACTCTTTTGAATGTGAGTTGGATTAGGGTGAAATAAAGACTTTCTCTTTTTTTGTCCAATCCTGGAAAATAGAATGAAGTTCTAGGAGTGGCAGGTAATCAATTAGATTTGTCTTTCCCTGTGGAATTGAAGCAGATGATGATAATTATGTCTCCTAAAGTCACTTGGGTGAATTGCTTTTGATTCCCATTCAAAAAAGTGTCTTTAAAAATGCTCATGTGCGTTTACCTGGTGAATCTGGGAAGGTTATTAGTCGGAACAAATTGGAGCACCAATAATTTCTATGGCCTCTGACATAACGTATAGTTAACATGACTATGTATTCCTTATCTAATAGTTAAACATTCAAAATCAAGAGTCACCAGATAATTTCAACAGAGTTTTACAGGTTTTAACATTAAGTTAAATAATTATTTGTTAAACGAATACTTTCCTGTTATGGTCTCAAAATCCTTAAGATCTGGAAGATAGTAAATTACTTTGACTCCTTTTCCTTTTCATCTGTCTTCCTCACCATGTGACCTCGAAATTGAGCTTGGATTTTAGTTGCTGCTTTGTTTAGTTCTGGGTCACCGAGGTCAGGCAGTTCTTCTGCCTCAACTTCCTAAAGAAATAAAAAATTCAGGATGATTGAAATTTTGCCTTTTTGAAATAAGTATTGATTTTGAGGGCGAGGATATTTTTATTTGATTGCCAACATGAAAAATAAAATTTGACTTTTAAGTGTCACTCCATAAAGTTCAGGGGATGAGGAGAGGGCTCTGGCAATTTCCAACTTCCATTTCATCTTTTGTGAAATAAAATGGATTAGCTCTCAGCGACAGTCTTTGAACTTTCCTACTCGTCATTTGCCCACTTTTATGCCAAAAAGCCAAATAAAAACATAAAAACAAGTTTGACAAACTAGGAGAAAATTTATCACCATTTTCCATCCACCCTCCACAACCGCACTGACAGTGAAAGTTGATTGGCTTAGCTTGACGAAATGAACTGTGACCTTTGCCTTTGCGGAAATTTTATTTTTAGCTCTCGAGTTTCGTCTTTGATTAAAACATCTCCGAAATCAAGCTCCACTTGCCCGCGCCCGCCTGCGTTATGGATTTGTTGCTACATATTCACAAATTCACTAAAGAATCTTCTCCAATTCTCTGGAGGATGCTTGAAAGGCCCAAATAGTTCCATGGCCGAGGCCTTTTTGTGTTTGCATTGAGAATTATTGGCAAAGAAAGATAGAAATGTATTGGAGAATCCCTAGAGAAATTTCATGAATCGAAGACAGAAAAGAAAATCACTCACCTCTGCCTTGGTGTTGAGAGTTTCCAATTTTTTACTAAGCTCAACCTCTGCTTTCTCCGCTTTCTCTGCAGCCCTTTTCGCTTGATGTCCCCTGAATGAGGCTTGGATGCGAGTGGCTGCCAGTGCTACGTCTGCAAAAGATTAAACACGACATGGCAGCAAAATTCAGCAGCTCAATCTTACGACATCGAGAACGTGCCACAAAAGCGCAGGAAGCTTAAAACCTATTATAAGACTCTCGTCGCCTCGTCCATCTTTGTCCATGAACTCTTATTACTCAGATACCAGGCTTCATCCATTGTTCGCTTCATATCCTACTGCTACAGCTTGATGAATCTTTTTCATTTGCGCAAAAATTTCTTCATCGCTTCATATTTTTTCTTGAGAAATCGATCCGAATGTTTCCTTCTTTCAATACGTTTCACAAAAATTGGCGTAAAGAAGGGAAAGGAGATTGAATCATCCTCGGGGAATCCCTTTCAATCTTTTCGCGACTCCTCGAATTTCAAAATGTTACGCCTACGTTAAAGACATTACGCCTACATTGATGGATCCTGTGTAACAAGTTTGAGTTTCGAAGAAAGTTTCACTTGAGGGACAATTTAGTGCTCTATTAGTTGGAAGTTTCAAATTAATATTCGAACTTTAGCGGTGCTTCCTTTGGGCTAATTGAACCTAACTAATTCAAGTGAGTTTATGAAAGAAAGGTAAAAGAGTTTATAATTACTTGCCTGGATCTTCCAGATCAATATCTACAACTTCTTCAGGCTCTGCCATTTCCAAAGTTTTTCTTGCCTTATGCCCTCGGAAACTCGCCTGGATCTTTGTGGCCGCGTCCTGAAGTTCGGGATCTTCGAGATTGAGGTCACCGACGCCTGAATAATTTAATATAAAGTTTAATATTTCAGAGCCATAGCGTCCATTACACGCTACAAGGTTACAATTAGAACAGTGTTAGATTTCAGTGGCTGTCGAATCAGGTGGAATTTATGACTGTACATAATATTACGTTCAGGAAATGAACACCAGGATTGAATTTAAAATATGAAAATTTCAAGAAACTTCTAAAAGTAAGCAATCCCATATTTCTCTTAAAACAAACGTACTTTCTCTGTGATGTCAAACAAATATGCTGAACGAAAAATTCTGCCTGACCCTCTAACTTTATTTTAGACAAGCAACACTTCTCCTCCAAACTGTAGTAAATTAGGCTACACAATATGTAAGCTGTAGTGTCCTTAGCACAACTGCTGAATGAAATTTATGGCTTTCAATAAGTCAAAAATACAATAATCCCTGTTTGGCACATGTCCTTTTTTGTCTTTTCTGCTAACGTTTTTGTTTCATCAATGATGGCTATTATCAACTTTTTTCGAAACAGTATTGCACAATATTACTTCTGAGAATAATAGAAAATATTATGCTGCATATCGTCCAATCAAAAAGATTAGAATGAGTCTCTTTTCCATTACGAAGCCAATATCTGTTCTATGTTATAATTAGAATATCGCCTGCAGCAATTTAATAAAATATGCAACAAATAAGGAGCAATTGTAGGATTCTTTTTTGAGGCTATGCTCATCGAAATACGAAAGCTGAATGCTTAGAGAGTAAAAGCAGACAGACAAAAGCTGTGTTCTAGATTAAAGAAAAACAATCGTACAAAAATATTTTCGTAGTTCGTAAGATTAGCTTTGTAGAAAAACAACTATGAAATTGATTTTGAAGTGATATGCATTGTAAGTGTGAATAGGAGGCCCCTCAAATGGGTTAACGCAATTCCTGTGACCTTAATCGAAAACCAAAAAAAGCCGAATATAACATTGAGTAGCTTCGTGACTTTTCAGAGCCAGCTACATAAGGACGCTTGCAAGGACATGTCACCAACAGCAACGACCTGCCGCCAATGTCAACTTTCGAAAATGTAAAATGTAACAGTTGAAAAACCAGCCCCACTTAATTTCCGTCTCGTTAAACTCAGTAATCTAATTCACTCCAACTTTGCTTTCAAAAACAAAATCAGGATTCTGTGAAGCCAAAATTATCCTCAACTGTATTCAATTAATCTCCCTAACTTTAATTAAAATCTTGCTTACTGAATCAGATAAAACTACGCCATTGCCTATTGCCGATGACACCCCGCAGCAGAAAAAAATATAAAAGTTACAATGTAATACTTCTAGAACATTTGGGTTTTAAACAGAAGGGGAAGTCTGCTTTGCAGGAGTGATTATCACAAATTAATTTAATGTAAGAGCCTAAATTTTGAAACTAGAGAAAGGACTATAAGTACCTTAAGAAGCTGTCTGTTTTGCCTGATGAGAGAGAGAGGAAGAGAAAGCAGTTGAGTGACTTTGTGGCTTTCACTAATTTATTGAGGCGAGTGAAATCGGCATGAGATTTCTTGGGCAAGATGCAATTAATTTGGCCTGCCTTGGTCACCTATTCCTTTTAGAAGGGCGCGGAGGTTTTGGAAAGTGTACACCGTGCGGCGGGTGGCTCTAAAATGGGCAGGATTGTCTTTCTTCCAGGACAGGGGTACTGGATGCTTGAAGTTTTGGCTGTGGCAGTGAAAGGAGAGAAAGGGAGTGGGCGCACTTTCTTTCCCTCCTATTTCCCTCGAGAACATCTCCCGATTTTGCTCGGTTGGGTTCCAGCATTCCAAACAATTTCCAGAAAAATGCGTGATTCCCTTGCTAAATTAGAAGTATAAAGATATCCTCAAGGTGCATTGCCGTCTTTACTAGCCAAGTCTTCAAGAATTCACACTACAAGATAAAATACCTTCATTCGGAGACGATTTGTTCCTTTTCAGTTGAAGACAGGCAATAATGGTTAGAAAAGGAAGTTACCCTACACTTTGGAATCCCACGGAATGTAACGTTTTCACTACATAAAACTAAAAAGGAATGTTTCGAAGCAAGTTGTAGCATACGAGATTAAATCGAATGGAAAAATAGAAGTAGCCTATGCATCACGACATAATCGCATAAAATGCTAACAATTATTATACAATTGTATCTACCAGGCTAACATTAGAATATTTTAAATTGGGTACTGCGTTCGGGATAATAATAAATCAAGGGTTTATTAAGCACGCAGTTTAACTTTTAAAATTCAAAAAATATTTAAATTCTAACAAAAATAGGAAAAATGCGCAAGCTGAACCATAGACTTCTTAGTTTCTGTCTTAGAGCACTTTAGAAAAAAAATAGATAGCCTCTAAATCAGGTTAGTTAAACTTACATTTGGGCTCTCAGCTTTATTAATTCGTGAAGAATGACTTGTCAGTCACTGTCAATTTGAGCGATGGACCACTTAATACAAAAATTTTGCCTTACGTAGCGCAATTTTTGCCGAAATGTCGAATGGAATTAAAATTAGATGATGAAGTGGCGTATGATGTGGGAAGAGGAGAATTGAACTCATTAATGGCGGAGCTTCTGACTCCTTTGAAAACGTCAGCCTCATATTCTTTATTTCCATCATCATTCATTTAAAAGATAGAGAAGGAGGAAAGTAATTTTAGGAGAAAGCAATTCTCCTGCGTCTTCTGTCCAGGCTCCTTGCTCAACTGACTTTCTCCAGGCTTCTCCAGGGCCCCCATCATCCTGGACAAGGGAACCTCTTCATTCCAGCCATCCTCCCTACTCTAATAACCGAGAATGGCAGGGAAGCATCTGATCGATATCACTTTCTTCCCTCCAACTTCCGTCTCGAGATGGACTGCCAGAGGCAGAGTGACAGGCAGTTCCCAACGACCAAACCAACTTCTAAACTTTCTCTACAAACTTCTGCATACATTTTTAAAGCCAGCATTTCTCAGAGACAAAAGGCAAAGGAGACCAAGGACGGAAATAAATAGTTGAAAAAGAGAAAGGCCTCATTCCAAAGTTAAAGAAGATGATGCTTT
This sequence comes from Bilobella aurantiaca, assembly GCA_021029175.1. Classification (NCBI taxonomy): domain Eukaryota; kingdom Metazoa; phylum Arthropoda; class Collembola; order Poduromorpha; family Neanuridae; genus Bilobella; species Bilobella aurantiaca. Next base: position 8,144 of record VYYI01001702.1, read on the forward strand.
CCTGAGCTGTGGGAAAACGGCAACAGGAAGTTTTGTGACCTGCTTTCTTTTTCTTTATATCTACAATTTTCTATTCCTGGATTTCCTTTAAGAAGGCATTCGCTGCAGGCTGCCTGTAAAGCTGTCGCACTGAATTAGAGGCTGAGATTTAAGAGTAGAAAAAGAAGTGCAATAACTTTTCAAAGTTAGAATTCGGAATGTAAGAGTTGGGAAAATTTTAAACAAAAACAGTGTTCGTGAAAGTTCGTTCAGCAGCCTGCGAGAAAAAGTTTAAACATACAGCTTTAAAAAGTGCTATCGGCTTCAATAAGTTTAGGTTAGGTTAGGTGACATGTAATAAAAAAAATACAGCGCTGGGGGAGGCTTAGCTGAGCTCAGTTAGATTTACTGTATTCATTCTGTATGCAGATTCATTGAAATACGCATGTGAATGTTGTAAAAATGACTTCATTTCTGTCGATATTCTTCATAAGTGGATTTCAAATTAGGCTTTAAGCTTTACAGAGAACCAACCATATTTTAAGGATAAACTGTAATATCCGCAATGCCGAAAGGCATTTGATGCGCTTAAATTTTCTCTTTCATGGGCGTAGTAGATCTATCCCATTATTTATTCTATTGTCTGCCTTAATCTCGGATCCGCAGCCTTTATGATCCTGAAGTTTGCTTCTCTTCTTCCTACAATGCTAATGTCCCTGACGTTATGAACGTAAGTAATCCTAAATTACCCGCTTTCCATTTGAAGAGTTTTAAATTATTCCTAATTAACTAGCCGTTGCGAAAAGCATCCTCATTTGATGACAATGTACAATGATAATTAAAGCCACTCCGCTTGACAGCACTTTTCAAAATTCTTAGCATTATAAGCCTTAGGCGTTGGAATATAATGCTGAAGTATTTAATGAAATTAAAACCAACGATTTTCTTCGCATTTAGGCAATCTTCGGTGGTAAATATGCATTATGCCATTTCATAAGGCAAGGATTTGACGGTAAAACCGTAACACTATGTTTAATGAAAGTAGTAAAGGTACGAAGTTGTCATTTTAATTTCGTTTTTAGCACCCCTGCATTTTGTCATTGCTGGTGAAAGCTTTCTTTGGCCTTGTGAGTTACAATGTATGAGAGTCAATTGTACTTATTACAAATTAAAATTTTCAAAAGCGCTCTGCGACAATAAATCATGACCGATGGCGTTTTCTAATGCGTATAATTGCTCCAGAGCCCAATGCGTCATTTCAGTTGTTTCAAAAAGGCATCATTCTTTTCACATTTTTCAACCCAAAAACTCATTCTTCTGCTCATGAAATATGGAAGGAGAGGAATAGAAATCTCTGAAATTGTCACAATGGAGCGTCACACCGGAAATTACTGGTAGGACTACTGCGGGATCCCGCAATTTGAAAATGTCTCACGGAATTGTTCAAAGTCCACTTATTTCCGTTCAGAGGAGGATATAGCGCATCATGAATTGTATGTGAAGGGAAAGGAGGATTCGTTGCCAAAAGGAATGGTTTCAAAATGAAGAGCGCTAACCAATTGACCAGTCCCAACCTCGTTCCCTTCTTCATTCGAGAGGTAGAACATGACGAATGAAAGGAGACGAATAGGATCAATTGGTTGCAAACAAAATGCGGTGAAAGCAAAAGAAAGGACCATTATTATGCCCTACTTCTCTCCTTACAAAGTCTCGCGTCAGTCGTCACTCACTCCAATCTTAAATTCATCTCCTTCAACCTCCTGCAAATGACGCATCTACCTCCCTACAAAAGATCAATTAAGTCTCAATCTTCCATCAGGAGAAAGGTGCCGCCTAACGGAGTACTTCCAGTAGTTGGTTTGCGCTTATATAAACTTGTAACATTCGTTCACTGCTCAGCAAAGAGCGCTAATTAATTCTTTGTATCAAACCTTTCTGTGTTGGGAGAAATCTAATTTCACTGCTATGAATGGGCCTCCATGGATTTGCGAGACGAATTTTCAAATGGACCAAAACCCACTTTCACCGCAAACGGGCTGCTGCCAGTTCTCTCGCCGCTGTAAACCGCAGCTTTTAATGAATCCTGCAAGTCTAATCCCGTCTAAAAAATAAATAAATTGATCCTTACAAGTGTCCTTGTACTAAAAGCCAAAAGTATAGGTCGTTTAATGTTTTTAGACTACTAGATATAAATTATCAATTATTGGTATTTCGAAATTGATGCAGAAGTACTTCTGGTGTGAACGCAAATGGATAAAATAAAACGACTCGAGCAATAATGGAATACTACATATATAGAAATTTCTGGATACTTCAAAATTCATAGATGTTTGATAATGCGGATCGTTTTAGTTTGACACTTGACACCTACACTTCATCGGTTTCATTTGTAGGCAAGCGATTTCAGAACGAAATCAAATTTCCAGAAGCTGTTTTCACCGTTGCTCGCCCTTTGATGGTATAGTAAAATGCTATATAAGCTACTGAGAACCATAAAATCACCTTCGGAGCAGGTGAACTGGTGAACATTTGAGTGACGTTTATGCTGCGCGCTTTTCAGAGAAAGGTGAAAGTTGACCAAAAAACGCTGCTGGCTAGGCTTTATTAGATTACGAAATTGAAGACTAAATTGGTTTGTATTTGAATTTCAACTTATCATTAAAATTGTTAACGATAAATTAACATAATTCGCTAAGTTATTATTTAGTGGCACTGTTTTTTAAGAATTTTTGATTCAGTAACCCAATTCTACTGTAAATTTTTTTTTATAATTGATCTACTTGGATACATTTTTACAAATCTAAAGTCTAACTAACTATGTCAGATTTGAAAATAGAAGGGAAAAGTGGCTTAAACTTTAATATCCTTTACTCCAAGAACTTTCAAACTAACCTTCTCCATCTAATTCAATTTGAACCAATATTTCGAAAAAGCAAAAGTCGGTGTATGCATTCAGAATTATTATAAAAGCAGCAAACACGAACAAGAACTGCAATATATCAAAATTTAAAAAAACTTTTCTATAAGAAACTAACATTTAGACCAAAGTCCAAACTTATTTCCTAACATGTCTTGCTCTTGGAAAATAATTTAAGAGAAAACTTACCCGAGTCAGGAAGATGCTTCCCATTTTTCGTCACTCTGTTCTCAAGAACAGCCCCCACGCGAGCAGTATTACTCTGCTCGCATCCCATAATAACATCACACCCAATATGGCCGATTCTTGTCCAGAGGCGAAACGATTTTGGATACCTGAGTGCTAATATTCCTCAATCCTATATCCAAGTGAATTCAGAGAACAGCACTGAAGCGATGATGAAACCAAGGCAAACCGCTGTTTTGAAATTTAGCAATTTCTAGACACTTTCACTTCCACGCTTTCACTGTTGTCGAGTCAGAGGAATGCGAGGTGAAAGTGGAATTGTCAGAATTTCTTTATCTCCTTCCAATCCTGTTGCATTCCAGATTTCTTTGCCCTTCTTTTGTCCAGAGACCATTAGCACAATTTCCCTCAAAGTTCTATTCCAGCCGTCGAATGTGGATATAGTGGGTGAAAGCGTCAGGGGTGCATTTTCCTGTTCTTAGAATGAAACCAGGCCAAATGCCAAAGAAACCTTATTTGTACACGTGAAAGCATAATATTCGGGGTAACAGCGGGCCGTGTCGCCATATCAGCCTTATATCCCATTGTTCGTGTTGACGTTGATATCGGCATGCCTTTATGGCCCGGCACTTACGACCTTTCGATTATAGAAATGAAACGATGCGGGACCAGTAGTTTCACGATACTGGATTCCTTCTCATGTAACAAGGGTATCAATGTAGTTGTAGTTTGTAAGAAATTAACCAGCTGTATCTTTGCATAATTCTGGAAGATTGGAGAACAGAGAGGCTGTTTCGATCCTGGTTTTCCATTTTGAAGAAAAGGCAACATTTATTTTTCATAAGACGACTTCGTATCCCGTTTCCCCTTGGGCAGAGAAAGTCCTACCGTACCATTCGGGGAGCAAACAAGGGCTTTCTCTATATCACCACAAGCCAAGTTGACAGGACATGTTCTCCTTAGTCAGACGTCTCTCTAGCGAAAGCCATTATTATTACTCACTGTCACAGTGAACACATTTTAGATTTCCCTTCCGCAAGTTTTGCAATAAAACCAGGCGTTTACTGACTTATGAAAATTCTGACGGAAAATAACTCGATATGTGAATGAAGTTAATGAATCAGTAATGATATTTAAATTAAATGCTCAGTCGAGTCTTATGAAGACAGCATGAAAAATTGAGTGTTCTTCATTTCGCTTTCGGCTTAGGCACAAAAAACTTTAAAAGGGAATGAGTGCCCTTAGCAGCTTGCTGCAGCTGTTTTTGTCTTATGGTCCCAGGCCCCTATATATCAAAGAATATTTAAGTTAAACTGTAGGAAGAAGATAAATAATGCAAAAAACACCGATCAGTACCTTTGAAGTTGCCTTTGTCTCTCCCACCGGAGAACCATAATCTTCCAGTGGTGTAATACAGACACCATCGTTCTCTGTTTTTAGCCGTTTGGAGCCTTCTTCAGTGTTACCGCTGTTTTTACGTTTGGGCCTATCAGATTCAACGGGAATCCCCAATGAGCTTTGGAGCTTTGATTTTAATCCGTCTTCTATGTATTCACAAACCAGGTCACAAGCATATCGCACGTACTCGTCGTTGCTGTAAAGTTATTAGAATAAAAACACAAATATTAAAATTGTCCAGTAGGTCTAACACATTTCGTTGGCCTTGAATAATTACCTTTTTGCGTCATCGGTTCCAGATGGTCTGTTGAAATGAGACGACATAGATGCTTCGGATCTTGTTAAATTCATCTCAGCAAAGCAGTCCGCTACAGCTTTTACTTTAGCTTTTAGCCAATCGAGTGCTTTATTTTCATCAAAAAGGTAGGCTTCAATATCTCCGCTAACTAAATATAAATACAATATCAAATACATTGACCAATAATACATAAAAACGTAAAGGTCAACTTGCATCCATTATAAAAGTTGTGTAACTTAATATGTAACTACCTTTTCGTACTGCAACGTTAAGAAGCTGCTCATGTGATAATCGACTTTTCGTCAATTTGGCAAACTTCAGCGGGAAGTATTCAATCAAGTGATCCAGGAGAGGTTTCGCTAAAGTACTCTAGTCATGACATACCAAGTTCTTAATAACTATATTTTAAATTGCCAGTGCCACGAAATCCACGATGCATGTATTCTTTCCTTATTACCTTAGTCATTGCCGGGAGAATTAGGTAAAGTGGATCTAGTGGCGTGAAGACGTAAAGATTTCCATTTGATGAGACTTGGTTCCCAAGAAACCAGCTCCTGATTTACAAATTAGTTATCCGAGTTGAATGCGAATTGCGAAACCATTGCGAAATCATCTTACGAAATCCCGTCATCTTCTACCATGGTCAACACTTCGTAAACAAAGTGGACTTGATTATCATCAACGTCTTCCTTCCGCCTTGTGTCGAATAGGAATAGAGCATTACTCTTTGTCTTTGGATGTGGTAACAGAATTGTCTGGACATGGTTCCAGCGTTCTTGACCAATACCTAATGTAAATGAAACCAAAAAATGATGCAAATCTGTAATTACTTTAATTTTACGTAAATTTCCTGTCTCATTTCTCATTAGTTGTTGCTTACTTTTGTGAGCAATGAAAACCTTTCGAGCTATGCCATCGTCGTATGAGACTGGCGATGATTTCAACTTCTGACCTCGCTTTGACTTGCGATTGCCATTTCCCAATTCTTCAGTGTTGCGAATGTTGTCATCGTCCGACGCAGTGGGATCCTGTGTGTCGTCAACTTCTTCATTGTCTTCTGACGAACTCATCACAGCTAGAATGGTTTAGAATAAATCCTAATTAGTTAAACAATCGATTAATTAAATAACTAATTAAAAAAGCAATTGAAGTCTCAAATCAGCGACAGAAGGTTTGTTTACTTTTACTTTTGTTTTTGTTCAAATTAAATTTCAATTACTCAATGGACCGCTCTAAATTTGTTGGCGCTAAAATTTTAGCGCCGATTAATCTTACAAAAGCAAAGCTGAGAAATCGGGACACAATTACAGTGAAAGTTATGGCAATAAAACTTCTATACAATTAACAACTTAAACACTTATCGTGAGTGCATTTACAAGATTAAAATCAAATGGTACAATAACTTTTTAAATGGTACTTTTTTTTATGAATATTACAAACAGAATGTCACGCCGCTAACACATCTCGAGTTTAACAAGAATTATTTTAATTTAAAAAAAAATAGCAAATTATCGAAATTTTTTTCAAAATAATTGGAATTATGTAATCGTTTTGAACTTTCATAGACTACGACGGAATTTGGGCAAGTGGACTTAAATCAGTGTTTTGAGAACATAACCCGAACAACAAACCGCATTCAGTGGCTATTAAGTGACTAATAATTTGTAAACCACCAAAGTCCATTCGACGCTTATGATTAATTTGGCATAATTTCATTTTTAAGTTGACTTTGATTGACGCTGATGTTTTATTTGCAAATCATGGGAATTAACCATACAGGTTGGTTGGGTGTAGGGAAAAGTAAGAATCTACAAAAAATATTAGTGCTACTTACATTGGCTCTTACAATTATTCTACAAGGTCAGTTGCATAAGGCACAATTAGGTAACACATCTTTTAATTATGTTTACATTTATGTGTAATACACTCTGCTTTTCCAATTTAGATGGAGAGGCCTTTGAAGAGAAAGACGCTGGAACGTTAAAAGAATGGCTTTACTTCCTGTAAATTACCAAAGTGGAGCCGCGCAGTGATCTACTGTTCAAGCCAACGATGTGAACTTATGAATCTGACTTCCTTTTACTTTTTTATTTCTTTCTTTTTCTTTTTCTTCTTTTATAATTTAATATTTAATAATTATTTGGTTAATTTTTTTGGTTGGTAGGAATACATTACCTATTAAATATGTTATTCAATTACCGCGAGTCACACACTTAAGGCGTTAACTTCTTTCCAGGTTTTATGACTACATACAGGTTTAGATCAAGTATCATCATAAAAATTTTATTTGGCTATTTTCCTGTACGTTTAATCCTTGAACCGGTTTCGCCTGAGTAGTGGCTTAGGTCATAGGTGTGGTATTCTTAATTATAATTGCTCAGACCGAAGTCCATTATATTGTAATTTGGTAAATAATGATTGTGCACGAGCCCCTGGAATCCAGTTCAGTAACATGAAGAAATTGCACGACTCATCAATTTGCCTTTTATGCCTACTACAGAGCAGAGGCAGCAATCCGTCTCTGAAACTGACTCACCTGAAAATTAAAGGAGCAAAGATGCAATAAAAAAAAATCTGTCCAATTAAGTGGAAAAACCAGGTATCCTTCCGAATAAAAACTTGACCCACGTGTGAACGATCCCTGTTCAGAAGTAAATACTATTTGTCTGTCCAGAAGTTCATGACCACAACTCACCAATCACGCTATTCTACTAGACTCCCTGAAAATTTTCGGATATTGGTGTATTTCTAAAATAGTGTTCCTGTGCTTAGAAATAGACAAGTTGCATTCAGGTTTCAGTTTTGAAGAAAGCGGCTAAAGGATGAAGTTGTAGTTCTTGAACTTGATCTCGCACATCTTTTGAAGACTTTCCACAAAAGAAATGGATGGAAATAAGTGTGACTTTTCAATCACAGTGGAGGATCCTATGAAAGGTAAAAATAGCAAAATAAACTTTTGTCGAAAATTAATAATTATATTCCTTTTAAAAGCACGTTTTTGGAAGAACAAGGTTAAAACTCAGTATTAAAAGTATTTTTGTTACCGGTCCATTGACTCCTTAAGAAATGTAAAAGAAATGTAAATGGGAAGAAAAATTATCCATTGCGGAGAATTCAATTAAAGTTAGATAAAATCTGAGTCATTTACTCATTAGATAACGTCATTACATAAAGTTCGAATTAATAAATTTATTAAAATTGAAAAAACAATATGAAACTAAATACTTTTACCCACTACTAAATTAAATCGCTGAGTCCCAATCGCACTGAAGTTAAAGTACAGCACTTTCGGAATCATGATTAGTTATACAGTAGTATACTATCTAATATAATAGTAATATTAATACAAAGTAGTATATTTATATATTAGTAGTATAGTATTATATGTAGTTTTCCTTCCGAATGTTCAATGTACTAAAATACTTTAGGTGGTGCCATACTAAGCAGTCTCTTTCCAGCATTACAAAGAAGCACTATAAGTAACAGTTCAAATGAAAATTCAATGGGATTGATGATGGCGTCCATGAATCGGTCCCACGTGATGTTCATCTTATTATTAGGCCTGGCTGGCTTTATTGCTATTTTGGCGGTGCTTGCAGTGGCGTTATTTATTTTCGCCTATTATTTTATTCAAGTCTTGCGTATTCCAAATATATATGTTAACGCAACTGCACTTGGGAAACTAACTGCAGTTATTCCAGCCTTAGGCAAAATAGAAGTTTACCCGGATGTAAAATTAGATGGATATATCCATAATTAATGTAAGTCCAAACGCTCAATTAGAGACAAACTAAACTATCAATGAAGACTAAAATCTTAAAACCTTAAGATTAAGCATTAATTAAGCCATTAATTCTTCATCCACACTAGCAACTTACTCTTAGCACAATTATAAATACTGGAGGGGCATAATATATCCAACCTGCATAATTTTGAGTAGTTCAAATTCCAAAATCCAAGTGAATGGAAGGTATTACATAATCGTACGCAAATAAAATAAACCAAACTTCAAATTTTATCGACTGCTGAAAATCTAATTGACCATGAATTTATGCATTGTTAGAAGAAATTTGTTTTCGAATTTCGATTTATAATTACAGTAAGCGCGATTCCAAATCGAAATAAAAATTGGTTACAGGGATTTTATTTTTTGTTTTGTATAAAATTCGTCTAGTAGACTTATTTCCTACAAGAGCCGGTTTTTTTCGAGACTTCAATTTTGGTTTTATCGATTAATTGTATTGTAAGATATCGCTGTAGCGTATTTTTCAGCGCTCAGCAAATAAATGGTTCAAAAAATAGAAATACGAAAAAAAATTCTGTAAGCATCTTCATTTATTTTCCTTCTAAATCTAAACTAAAATTGAAAATGAATTACAATACAATCCTGTTTCAAAAGTAAAGTAGTTATTTTTTATGAAAATATCAGATCAAAAAGCAAGAGGGTTTTACTTCGAATTAACAATAAATAACTTGAATACTAATCTACTTATTAAATAAAAACGGAAGCGCGTGTAAATGGGGCGGGATAGTGAGGGGGGAGAGATGGGAGTTTACATGTTAACATATTTTTATGCTCAACACAAGTGAGTGGACAGGGAATACGCATGCACAATCCTCAAAGGCTTCTCCTGTTCTATATGACGGGTTTCTAAAGTATATTATAATAACAATTAGAATTAATATTATTTGCTATTAGCTTTCAGAGTAATGTAATTGTAATGAAACAACATAGCAGTATTCTATTATTATCTAGTTATTTGTCCTCATAATTTAAATGGAAAGGGAAAGATTATCATAATTTGTCTTTTTGTTTCAACTGAGTTAAAAATAATGCAACCGCAGAAAGAATAGCGCGATTACATTTTGAATTGTTCGGCGGAAAAACAAAGGAAAAAAGGGCCTCTCATCATCTTCTCACTCACACTACACACGACAACAAGAGCTAAGAAAGTTCAGAGATTTATTAATTTTAATTGTAGTACGCTAATTTTAAATTTCAATTAGTTTATCTATTGATACTGACTAATGCCGATTAACAATTAGTTTTACGTTTTAAGTCACTTTAG
>VYYI01001703.1:0-17984 GCA_021029175.1 Bilobella aurantiaca
CAGAACGTCAACCGCAATGGGTCATCCTCCGAAAGAATCTACTATGGAAATGGTCAATCTAGAAGCGATGAAGAGGCAAATGAGGCCAGTGCAAGCCAAGCAATGTCTCCTCCAGTTCATAGAAAAATGGAATCAGCATTATCTCCAGTGAAACCCGATATGTCGGATGTATCTCTGACACCTCAAGCTCGGGCTTCATCCCTCCCACCAAAGTCCAAGACTCGGACTGAGAAGCTCAAGAGTCATGATGCCAGCGAAGTCGTGACAAAATCAGTATTTGCAGCTGCTTGCCCGAGGTTAATACCTGGTAACTATCTGGAGCAAGGACTTCAGGCCACCGCTGTCCGAGAGCGGCGTGTCAGGATTTTACTAGAAGAGGTATTCGAGTTTGCGTTAATTAGAAAGTTTGATGTTGTTTATCATCGTATTGTCGGTGTGCTGATATTAGTGATTTGTAGCGCAAATGGCCAAAGGATGGGTGGGACGATTTATCAATTGAGATGTTTATCCACCAGTTGTCGGCTATGGATAGTAATAACTATATTACTAAGGTGGGTGTTGGAGAGAGAGAGGCTCGTATTTATTCGTGTAAGGTTCTATACATCACAATACAAAATACATGTAAGACATCAATTTGGCAGATACTGACATACAATTATGATTTTTAGCAATTGTAAGTAAACGTCATTACGGCTTGTGTCATGGAGTTGGACGCTCAGGTGATTTAGCAGAGGCTCAACCAAAGGCCATCGGATCCAGCCTCATGTCTTCCTTAGTCAATGCTCTTGTGCTCGATGTCTGCAAGACTCTGAGTAATTAAGTTTAATTTTACTCCTGATTTAAGCTAGATACCCTAATTGAGCATCTATTTTATGCAGTCTCGTCTAAAGTGTCTGCTGCCTTTCTTTCCCCAATGGCAACAGGCATGAGCCTTACTCTTGTCCTGTTGACATTGAAACAGGAAAAACCAAAAGCAAAGTTTGTAGTATGGCCTAGAATTGACCAGAAATCTTCATTCAAGTGCATTGTCACAGCGGGTAATTTTATTCTGAAGCTACGCTTACAGCTCAATTTATCCTGAGTGTAATCATTTTACATACATTTTAGAAGCTCCAACAATTAAATTTAACATCAATATTTAAGTTGCATTCGGAAAGTGAACGTTTTCCCATTCGCAGGACTTGAACCGCTTGTCGTTGAAGGCAAGATAGAAGGGAACATGGGCGAAGTGCAGACTAACGTTGAGGAATTGGAGTCTATAGTCAAGGTTTATGGAGCTGACAACATTCTTTGCTTCCTTACAACGACAAGCTGCTTTGCACCTCGCGTTTCAGATTCATTGGAAAGGGTGTCACGGCTCTGTGAAAGTGAAAATATATTTCATGTCGTCAATAACGCTTATGGTCTCCAAAATTCGGGCTGTGCTCATCAAATCCTGGAAGGATCTGAGTAAGTCGTATACAACTTGGTTCAATATGCGATTTAAGTTCCACTTGACAAGTTTAACTTTTGCTTTCCCGTATTACTGAAGAGTAGTCTCGAAATATATCATTCTTTTTTAATATTCTTTTAGAGCCGGTCGCCTAGATGTGTTCGTTCAGAGTACTGATAAAAATTTGATGGTGCCAGTGGGAGGGGCTATTATTGCTGGTTTCAATAAGGAGCTCGTTTTCAAAATACGCCAGAGTTATCCTGGTATATTGCAGATAAAATTTCAATAGCTCCAAAAAAAAAGTTCTGGTGTGTCGAATGTTAAAGCTTTAGATATGATTCTTTTAGGAAGAGCATCTTCAAGTCAAACACTCGATGTTCTAATTACTCTCTTATCGATGGGATCGTCAGGCTACAGTTACCTCGTGATGAAAGCCAAAGAAAACTACGCTTACCTCAAACAGAGCCTGGAGCAAATCGCATCAGTTCTCCATGAAGAAGTCATTCCTACTCCACACAACCGTATCTCAATTGGTATGACTTAAGATATAGGATATTTTGTGAAATTTCTTACCTGTGTAATATTACCTGATGTTAATTAAATTATTGTTTTAGCCATGACCCTCAACAGTATTGCCCCTCGGTTGGAACCCCCTTCAGCTCGAAGTGAAGTACTGACCCAAATCGGATCCATGTTGTTCAGACGACATGTTGGCGGTTGTCGCGTAGTGACTGGGATCGAAATCAAAACTATCGAGGGTCATCAGTTTCGTGGTTGGGGAGCTCATTGCAGTAGTTACCCGGCACCCTACTTAACAGCGGCTGCCACGATAGGAATGGAACGGAAAGATGTTGATTGGTTCATCAAGAAGTTGGAGGAATGTCATAAAAAGCTCTCAACGACATTTGCTGCCAATCGAGTATTAGAGTGTCAATTGGAAGAGGTTGACGTGGATGAGTGAAAGAACTCAACCGTAAATTGTGATAAAATTTCTTAAAATTGATTCCGTTTCGAAACTGTCATTGGCCTCGGTGAGGCAAGAGAGCGTCTATTAAATCGGAGAACAAGAGATGGATGCGAGGAAGCGGATGGTTTACCCTGACCTCTCTACTATTTGAATAGGAATTTTAATGGAGACTGGAGGGTTCATGTCCCCTTATCAGTGTCCCAGAGTCCAGAGTGGATCTTTGGGGAAGAGGTACATTCTACTGGAGAGAAAGCACTGTATGAAATGGGAAATCCCTTTCTAAGCTACAACAAAAGAAGATAAGTCTCAGCTCCATTTGAGTCCTGGACAAGTACGAGAAACTAATCCAATGAAATGGCATTGAAATCTTTTTTAACAATGGGGAAATGGTTGAAGTCCAATAATTACATCTTTTTCAATTTCAAAAATAACCGTCATATTCCCTTCTTTCCAACACTTTCTCTTTGGCGCTTTCTCATTGAAAATCCGCTTTGCAACACGCCAACCAACTCCTCCTTTCCTTATCAAAAGCTGCAGAAAAGCTCCTAGCTTTCCCCATTGTACTTTTCAAGATTTTTTTTTGCAACTCGCCCGATGAGTTGGCCATTTTTTTTTCTTTAGATTTTTTTTGGAACTCGTCCGTCAATCAAAAAATTGCTAAAAATCACGTGAGGCAGTTTCATCTCCACGTGTAAAAGACAGTTATGCTATGCTATCGAAATGTAACCCAATTAGTGCAGCTTCTTCTTAGCAGCATCTGTATCAGGTTAGCAGTAACTCTTATTCATCGGTCATTACTGAATCGGGATCAAAATAAGCGTGCAGTGAAGTAATGCTGGATGCAAATTGGATGCAAATTCTCTGACATCTGATGATTTAATCTTTTGGAAAAGTTACATAATTGCCAATTAGCCTCAACTTTTCCTTAACTTTGCGTCACGTCAATTTCAAGGGAAATTTTGCCTAAAATTGGAAACAAAGATTCCTCGACACCAACCAGTAACCCCGCTCGACTCCCCAAAGAATTATTGCCAGTACTATTGGTTATTATTTGGCAAAGTTTTATTGCCAATTACTCGTGCTAGTTTAGGAATCGTAAAATGGGCTAAGTTATGGGACTGGGAGTGGGTGGAATAGTTTAAAAAGCTTTAATAAAGCCCATAAAACTGATGACACTATTAAGATTTTAATCATTTTCTCACAATTTGACTCCAGAAACTGAAACCAATAAAAATAAATACAACTTCCACTTCCTTTCACTGTCAAATTGGATTCGATTCCTTTAGCTACTGTTTGAAGCCTTTTAAGTACTTTCTTGTCCAATTTTATTTCTGAGTAAAATAGTACTTTAAACGATCTGGGAACGCTAAGCCAAAAGCGTTTTAATGGCTTTAAATAACCATTTGAACTCTCAAATCTTGGTAAAAATCTTGTAACGCTTTAACAAAGCTTGACTTAAAAAAAGATCACCGAAAAATACAACTTTTTAATGTTAATTATCAAGGTAATGAATTAAACGAAGCTAGATTAATTATTCATACATAATTCCCTTTATTTGCAAACTTTTCTATTTCAGAATTCTACTCTTTATTAAAAATACCCGTTCAAGAGAAAGCTGATTGGTGAAAGTGGTCCATCGCATCTCCGAACCCTTTAGATCAGATCTCGCGTCGACAACAAATTGCAATCTTGTTTGTCTAGATGTTGAGCCCTTCAGTGAGCAAATGCCTCCGTCTGATTTCGTTATTTGGAATGATGTTATCAGAGTTAAGACAAGAGGCGTTAGGACGGACTTGAAGGTCAAGGGTCAGGGGTTGCCCTTGGGTGGGGCCTGAAGGGTTGGACAAGATGATAAATTGAGAGGAATTGCCTTGGTCCATCAATCAATCCCGGCAGTGTTCTGCATTTCCTCGGCCGCCAATTGGCGGAGAGCCTTAAACGATTTCACCTATCAGGGAAAGGGAAGGAGGACATTAATCTTACCTCACATTACCCATCCACTTCGCTTCAAGTGGGCGGTTGACATGGAGAGAAAGGTAGTGCAACAATGTTATGCCACTTGGGAAAATGTTAATCATGACATGGGCCAAGGATTCTCCAAATTCGTTTGGCCCAGTCGGCACAACCTTTTCGGCAGTTGTAGTAATGCTCCATGTCACGAGGAGGGACGCTGCCCGAGACAACGTATTCGCAACATGAGCCGACGGACGTCGCTGTCCAAGTTTGGTAGCGACAAATTAGCATGAGCCGCATGTCCAGCCGCTGTGCCCAAGAGGATGGACAAGGTGTTAAACCCTTCCCTTGTCAAACACGCTTCATGAATTATTCAACAGTTCAGAAGCTATTGTCAGCCTATCCAGGAGCTTTGGTTCCCTCTCAAAAGCACTGCTTGCTCACGCCATATAATCCTCGAGCTCTAAATCGCTTAGATCATATTACAGGATTATAATAAGCCTGATTTAAACAATTCATATGAACATTAAAAGCTGAGGGCGCTTACCGTGAGTGCGTAACAAGGGGGATGGTCTCACCAAACCTCATTCTTCGCACTTCATCACATCCTGTTTGTTTTACGAAAAGAATCTACAAATTACTTTTTGAAAACGGAATTCGCGAAGCAGTGTAGTTTTGCTCAGCAGCAGCGTTCCTTTACTAAAAAATTGTATCCAAACAAGCCCTTTTTTGGATCCGGAGTACATAACTCAATCAAAATTAAATTCTTCCTGTCCTAGGACGGGCTCGTTTGGTCTGTTACCAAAAGCTCACACTTGGATGTAAAAAGTTGAGACTGGAGAACTAATTTTGGACTCCTATGAGATCATAATGACGCTGGCGGTCCGTCAACGGTCATAAAAACTTGGTCTGGAAGTGTGTGGCCTAATGGTCAAAAGACACTTAAATGGGACGATAAAAGTGATGGCTTCGCGGCACTTAACTCATGGTCAAAGTAAAGGATTTATGAATGAGCGTCTTCTAATTGCTAATCCGTGTGGGATCATCCACCTGTGTTGAGGGTGAGCTAACAAATTGCTTTACCCCCTGCGTCTCCTCTCGTAGCACCAAGGCTAAAACTAGCACCAATTACTCTACATCCTTGACAAGACAGGTGAGCAGTTTATGAAGGAATCAATTTAAGTCCTTTTCTTAAGTACCTCAGCTCAAGTGCCCCTTTGGTTGTCTGAGAGTACCTCTGAAAGATGATCTCCAAAATAACCTCATTCCAAAATTGTATGCTCAAAATTGGGCCCTTTCATGAAAAAAACAGCACCTCCAGCACCACTGTCGTTATTGAGAAAACTTGAAACAATATTCCCCGGGTGCCCAATTCAATTACGGGTAATGCTCCAAGTTTTGCAGTTTTGCTTAGTGATTTACAAAATCAATCAAGGGTCATATTTCACGACTAGTAATGCGTTCGCTTGCAGCGATCCTCACAGCAAGTATTGGGAGACATTTTAGGAAGACATTTAATTTCGATGTACGATCTTTTCTTTTTAACATATTTAATTGAAACCTAGAAATCAGGATTTTTTTTACTTTCAATTATTGTAACGTAACAATTAGCTTTTTTTGAAAGAAAAATTAAGCGATCCCTAATTCTAACTTGTCAAACTTCTCGTCACTTTTGATATGTCGTGGGCTTGAATTTTGGTCCCATGTTGTTTATTTTCGTTTCCCGTTGATTGTCAGAAGGAAAAGTAATTGAGACACAATTTTTGGTGACCTAGTAGCATTTGACGTTGATGATTAATTGAGATCAGACGCTGAGGATGCAGGTGAATTGCGTGCGTAGGTGGTTCTGCAATGAAGGGTAGGTAATTGGATCTTATCCTTTTCCACCCTCTACCTTCATCCTCAAGGATCTCGTGGAACGACTCAGGAGCCAACAACGATATTTTGAAATTCCCTCCACGAAACAAATGTCAAAAATTGGAGGGAACACCCTGTACAAGCCGGTCACACAGGAGACGTTTGTGACGGAATTCCATATACGTAGATATCGGATAGGGAATATCTCTCAATTTATTAAACCCACCCTGTCAGTCCAAGGGATCCAAACGGACTTTGCCCTGGCCAATCACCTGGATAAAACCAAATAAAATTTCAAATGGTCCACGACAGGCCATTCATCACTCTCCCGCTTTTTTAAACGCTTTTCACTCCATTTTCTACAAGATCAATCATTCCCACTTTTAAAGAAAGTGACTTTTCCAAGGAGGAGAATGTGTAAAATTAGAACACTAAATGTAATATAAAATAGAATTTAGCCCTACTTTCACTCTTACGATAATGATTTCGCGTTTAAATGCTGGACTCGATTTTGATACCAAGTTCGTTCTTTTTCTTTCTAGAAATGTGTTGGTCGAAAATAAAATTTGCACGGAAGTGATCTTTGAATTTCAATTTTAGAACACTGTTGGACACAAAAGATTTGGGTGAGCCAATTCGGTGATTGGTTGCAATTAGAGCGAATCTGAGGGCGATTAGTCTGGTGACGCGAAGCGTCTGTGCTCCGGCCCACACGCCGAAGCTCCATTGACAGATTGATGGCAGAAGGTTATTTTGATCTCGTGTCGGAGATCCTTGACTCATGGGATGGGAACAATAGACTTGAAATTGGTCCTGGAGGAGAGCCAGGAAGAATCAGTAATAGGATCAGAGGAAGGAATTCCCATTTAACCGCAAATAATCCCACCTTCAAGATCAATTCAATTAATGTGGGATTAAGATCTCTTGCCGATTCCCATAATGAACTACATTTTGGTGCAATTCGGGGTTAGGAACAAGTATAAAAAATTTCCAAAAATCTAAAATCTTAAAGCTTTATGAGGAAGGAAAAATTCTTACAACACGAATAACTACAAGAAAAAAAAGACGTTTTCCTGCAAAATTCTGAGAATTTGAAATGAAGCCTGGGCCAAGTTGGCACTTATAATAGCCGATTTTTGTGAGATTTACAAGATCTGATCTTGAGGAAGAATTTCTTCGTGGGATGCATTCGAAGATTATAATGATTCAAAAAAAGATACGCGAACCATACCGGCCCTACGAGGTTTCTGAAGGTGGAGACAAGAGGTCTGGTAGAGTCTCCCATGTAAAAAACGGTCTCCCCACCACACTTACTATTGAGGGCATTTTCCTGTTCTTGACTCTGATGACTTTGGCAGTGGTCTTTGTATGTTCTGCAACTAAAAAAAAACTGTCTGTAGTCGTAAAGAAGTAGTAATTCGAATGAAGACGCGATCTGGTCGATTAGAGCTCATTTGGTAGGGAAGTGGTCCCCACGTCTTGGAAAGCGTCTCCGCAGAGTCCTGAAACTTCCGAATTGGACAAGATCTCTTTGCATCCAACTTCTAAAAAAACAGAAATTTACCATGAAACTTTCACTGCCTTTCACCACTTTCTTTCTCCTGTCCTGCATCCTCTGGACAGGCCTTCTCGTCTCGGCCAGGCAGCCTCGATCCAAAAGCAAGCGGAATGGGAGCAGCGGGAAGGACTGTCAGCGTGATGAAAGTTTACTCGTCTACAAAGTCACGCTTACCGGCCTCTGGAGTCGTGAGACTTTCCCGTTAGCCCATTATTTTCCTTTGATTTAATTTGAGAGACTTATTTAAGGATGCGTGGAAATTTTGTGAGGCGCTGCTTTCACTCCCGGCAGAGGTGAGAAGGGAGGACTTTCTCCGGGAGAGAAAGCGTGTCTCTCGCTCTGTAGACCGTTCATTTGAATTTGCCCTTTGATCCTTTGACCTCGAAAATGAGTCTCTCAATGAGAATCAACTGCCACTCGGGGCATTTGAGCCCTTTACAAGGAAATGAACTCTGTCTAATTGATTTATTTCTCAAATATAGAAAACACTTTCCTGACTGGAGACCCAAAGCTCATTTCTCAAAGCTCGTGGGTAAGTAACTAAGAGAGAGCAGATTCCTTTAGCTCCGAAGATGCCTTCACTTTCTTTTTGCCTAATGGAGGAGGCCTTAATGGATTTACGTCCAACCTGATGAGCCCTCGGACTCCCGTAATTGTTCCCAAGTCTCCAGGGCCCTTAAAATAGGATCATTAGTCACAAATTAATTAGCCCTTTGACTTGGGCCCATTCACAGAGGGTGGACTCATGGACTTGGCAAAAGCTTTAGAAGCTCCAACCATGTCACCATCAAAGGCTTTTCTGTAAAGGAATTTTAAAGTTGAGATGGATTTGGAGTTGAAAAAAAAACTGAGTGAAAGCTGGTGAAAGTCTACAGGCTTCTCCTAGGGCAACAAAACCTATTTGACAAAAAAATAGCACATAGCGTGTCATTTTTTTAAACTGTCATTGTGGCCTTGCTCGACTTTTAGAAAAAGAAAATTTGAGCCTTTTGTGAACCCAAATCTATGACGTTTTTAATTACGGATTCATACTTCTTAATGATTGTGGATTTTTTCTCATTGTGTTGCATATTGTGTGGAAAATTTCTTTTCATTTGGTCTGTCTTTCCAGCAGCGTGACAAATTGGTTTTTTTTTGTGCCTGCTTTGAAAAAATGACATCATTGTTGGCTCGATTTTCAAAAAATTTCCACACTGAATTGTGAAAAGATCGTTCTCGTAAATGGAATGCGGATTTTTTTTTCGAGCGCAGTTTGAGGTTTCCTGTTTTAAAAAATTGTTTCAGTTGATTTGACTCTAGTGCGAATATGTAAGAGAGCAGTGACACGAGAATAAGTATGTTTGCCACAGAGAGAATTGATGAGGCTTTGAAGAATTAAGGACTTTTTTTTTGAAGAGTGAAATATGTGCAAACTTCTCTTTTTTTAAAACGGAAAAAACTTTTCTTTTTCAAAGGCGAGAATGATAGGGTTGAGAGACGGAGAATGATATTATTCTGGGAATTATTCTTCCTTGAACTTTATTTGAGTAGGAAAAGTGCAAGTGGGTCGTTGTAGAAAGATGTTCCATTAAAATGATTAAGCAAACTTTCCCTTTCGCGCAAAGGCTCTATCAATATGCCACTTTGAGCAATTCACGTCCTGCATTAGATTTTTCATTAGCACTGTTTGCATTGGATTCACTCACATTAGACAATGCACTACTACTCCCAAATAATTTAGTTTCTTTTTTAAGCTGTAAGCGCAATACAATGTAAGGCTTTCAAGGCTTCATGCACGTATACAACGTCCTCCGTCCATTACGTGCAGGGCGAACCTTATTGCAAAGCTTTCACTGACCTTCCTAGAGCATTTGTAATGAGCCGTACCAAGTTTAACAAAAACTCAATTTTATTTTTACAAACTTATTTCAACTAATCTCTGACTTAATTCTGATATAATATTTATTTTAAAATACATTTTCAATTCAAGGAATTTCGGAAATCAGTCAAAAATTAAAACAATGCGTTCCTGCAGAATTTCTGCAAGGTGCATTTATGTTTTTAAAAAGAACAGAAAGATTTTTAAAATAACCTAAAATTGAGATAGTTCGGTTAGCCAAGCCTTATAAAAAAAAACTTATAACTTTCAATCCCTTAGGTAAAAAAAAAGTACTGTAACAATGCATGGTAAGTTTTTTTTTTGAAAGGGAGATGCTGGTGGTGAGGTGTGATTACTGAACGATCATCAATGATCACTGGAATATAGCTTTTCTGCCTCTCGTTAGACCGGACGGGAATGAAGAGTCAATTTGATTTGATCTTCTGGATTTAATAAGTCATTTCTCCCTGTCTACCCACTCTATCTATGCTTTCTCCGCTTTCCCAAAATCCATTTTGGAAGGAAGTGGCGGCGGAAATTGAAAGTGAATGAATGGGCTTCACGTGGGGGATGTAATAAGACAAAGACGTGCTTTGGAAGGAGGGTTGAAGGAGCTTTAATTAGTATTGCGCCTCATCCAGCATCCTCAATCTCAAGTGAAAGCACTCCCTCAGCCACTTTCCCCATATTTCCATCCTGTAGAATGATATTCAGGATATTTTAATTTTTGAATATTCCCCAATTACTCGAAAGCCTTTTACCATGTTTAAACTTCCGGTTCATTTTTAGCGGTGGACGAACTTGGAAAAGTAATTAAAATTCTTCACCTGCTTTCACTTTTTTTCGGAGTCGGAAAAATCTCCTATCGGTATTTCAATTACCTTTCGCCAAGTGCTCACTTTAAGTGGCTTGTTAATGGTCTCGATTTCTCTTAGGGATCTAATGGGGATGATACTTTGGCGGAAGGTATGGAGGTCGATTAGGCTTCGTAAGAACACTTACCTTCCCCCAATTTCAAAGGACCCAACTTTGTTCTTGTCACAAGAAATGGCCCACTCAGGTCACTTGTGGTCCTCCATGTCATCAAGCCTCATTTCTCAGGCGAATGATGATGTATCCGCTGATAGAAATGAAAACGAAGGCAAAAGTTTCTTTCGATAGATCTCTGACAGAATCAGGAATGTTTTTCTTATATGAGAATTGATCGCGATGGAGGCAATAGATTACCCAGTACAATTTCGAATCGAAACTATGCTTGCTGACCTTTACCTGCTCTTTCTGAATTTTAGGAAGATCTCATAATGAAAATTTTAAGCTATTTCGGATGGACGAGAAAGTGACAGAGGGCGTAAGACTGTTTGCTGAGACTGGAACGACGGATGTGCTCAACGATATTTCTCAAGGCGGTGGAGCAATTTTCGATGAATTCAATGCTCCGCCAATTCCAGGCGTCGGAGAAACCGAAGCTGAATTTTTTGTAGATGGAAATCATTCTCGGGTAATTTTGTATTTTGTAACGAAACTAAAAATTCTAAGAAAATCTTAAGTCCATATATAATTAATTAATCTTTTTAGTACACAATTTATATTTAAGATTCAATTTTGACTCAATAGACTTTGTGATTTCAAAGTGCAATTGCCATTCAGAAGCCAAAGAAGCCGGTTCTCGGAAATTAATTTTTCCTGTCCTATAACGGGCTCGTTTAGATATTTTAAAATTAAAATTATTTTTTGAAATTTTTATTATTAGTATGAGAACAAAAATAAAACTCGTAAATATTTCTGTTCTAGGTCTCTCTTATGAGCAGGTAAGTTAACTCCGTTTGCAATTAATTACTTATCAAAAAGTCAGCTCTTGAGGTTTTCGTTTAATTATGAAATTATTGATTGGAATTAGGTTAGTACCGAGTCCGGACTGGTTTGTGGGTCTGGACAACATTGACCTGTGCAACGATGGGACGTGGGTCAGCAGCCTCACCATTGAGGTGCGTTTCTTTCACCAATATGGTAATGGTGCGTGGTCTAATTTGAATTTTTGACCTTATAGGGCTACCCGCTGGATGCAGGAACTGACAATGGCCTCACGTTTACATGTAAGTATGGACTAAGTGCCATTGTTTTTATGAAAATATTACCTTTAAAAAATATACTGTTGATGATGATGAGCAGCTCCGAACTGGCGTACTGAACCTTATTCGGTTGTGACACGCCTAACGACCAAGAAACCCAATCATCCCGCCTCCTCCTTCTTCTACAGTGACAAAGATCAGCTACCTCCAATTGCCTTGTTTCAATTTATAAAGGTAATCAGACACAAATCACTCCTGCTTGCCTGACTCCACTTAATCACCTCCACCCATGTTTGGTCACAGGTAAAAGCATACGAGCTGAGTCAAGTGTTTAATCTCCAATCTCTCAAGTACGACACTGCCGCATTGCCAAATGAGGTCTACGATTCCAGCATCAATATTCGCCCCTTGGAGTCAAACCTCAAAATAGTCACGCCCATTACGCACTCCAAAAAACCGACGCTTTCCAACGAGTTCATGACTTATTTGACACAGAATGATGCCCAAGGAAGCGAGGATCCGTCACCGAAGAAAAAGATCAAGAGATTTCGTAAGATTTACTCCCCCTTTTCCAAAATTTACAGAAGTGGGTTCCTAGGATCATGAAGAGTAGTTGATAGTGAATTTGATTGGATTTTTTTTTACATTTTAATTGAACAAAGGTGGTCCTCGGAACTCTCATCAAAGGCGACATCACCGCCCACTATTCAATTGGACGGAGAGTTTATGAGCATGGTCAATAAATTCGAAAATTGTGTGAACCTGCCACTTAAGAATTAAGATATAAAGGGGCTGGTAATTTACGGTAATTATTAGTAATTGAAATAATGCGAGCTGAAAGACTTTGCTTTGTCCGAATGTTGAGCAGAAAGGCTAGAATAATTTATGAATTACAAATCCTTAAAATCCTGGACTTTCTCCGCTCGAAATTTCACATCCTTTTCATGGTTTTTGCAACAAGAAAATTACATGACTAAAGGACACAGTACTTAAATAGCAAATTTTACTCACTTTTTTTCCAGTGATTCAAATCAGAGTTAAGAAATGTGATTTGTGTATTTTTGCTTATGGCGAAGGGAAGTCGATTTGTTGAAAAGTTTTGAAAGTGTTTGACTGACGGCGCTCATACTTAAGCTTCTTTAGAAAGTATAAACGGCGCTAAAATATAACCGGTGGTAGGATAGAACAAAGTTCCAAGATATGAATCCTCTTGAATCTGTGGACTACTTTGTGGATGATTTAGTTTCCAGTTTAATCTTTAATGATAATTTTCTCTTGTCTTTAACTTTCTCCAATGTAGTCAAATTGAGGCTAGGAATCATAAGAGGCTATACGTATGTACGTAATAGCGTTTTTTATACTTATGGAGTAAAGATGTAGCTGTTAGCTATAATGCAATAATATTTAAAGAAAGTTCCGACGCATGGCTTGTTAGTAGCGCAGGATATTAGGAAAATTTTGTTTAAAATATTATGAATGGAACTTTTTTGGTTGTGGTTTCTCAAATATTCAAATAGTATATACATATTGCGTGGTACATTTGGTTAGAATAATGGGCTTATAATTAATCTCTAGAATAACACTCTTGTGAAATATCATTTATGATACACATTTTTAATTAATTAGTTAATATGTTGGTTTATCTCATTCCGTGGATAAATGATACTTCGAGTACTGCTACCTAGTTAGATTTTATGTTAAAGTATTACTACTTCTTAGTTACTTTAGACGACTGAGAGCTAAAAATAAATGAAAAAGTGACAATTTATTCGATCTGGTACAATTACGTTTAATTTGAGTAAAAAAAAAATAAAATGATCCCATTTGACGAATCCGTCGAGAAATTCAGGTTAAATTATACTCACTGAAAATGAGCTAATCTTAGCATCTAATGTTCCTCGAATTTTAATTGCCAAAGTTCTGTTCATATTCTACAAATATTTTCAAAAGTTTTCTCCTTTTTAAAGTTGAAGGAGATAGTGAGTTAAGTGAGTTTCATTTACTTTCTCTTGCTTTCACTCTCACTCAACGCACTGTTTTCACCAAAGGGAGAAGCCACACAATTATATTATTATTATTTTCATTCTTTTGTGTTTTGAGACATTCCTAACAACGAGGACTCGAGGAATAGTTAATTGTTTGAAGGAATGCGGTTTTGAGTCTCAGAAGTTGTTTTGAATCTTTCAAAGTGCTCTCTCCCTCTTGGCAGAGAAAGTGGAGAAAGTGATGAAATTATGGAATTGAGTCAATGACTAGGCTTCAAAACAAGGAACTTGCGGGGACTGTTTGTGGTGAAGTCACTAAGGAACTCCCCTCAAGACAAACGAATCTCGAGGAGGAACTAATTATTAGGAATAATTTTCACTACAGACCAATGCAAAGAATTCTGTTTATTTTAACATCAAAGGGAATGGGAAGAGACGGGGAAACTTTCTCTTCCTTTCTTCAAACATCTCTCTCTTTTCGCAGCACACTTGAAAAGTTTCCTTTGAAACGTTCCAGCGTCTTTGGCTGGACCGCTGGAGAAGATACATCTGAGCCCTATCACCAGTCAAACAGATTTGACTGACAGGCCTTGTCCGGGACACAAATCTTCTTTTCGAGGAGGGGCGGACATGGAAGGGCTCCTGGGCGGGGGTGGACTAGAACGGAGCGTGTTCGGTACTGTTACACTTAGATCACACGTTTTGGAAGTACAGTCAGACCATTGGGTCCATTTGGACACGACGCAGTCTCCGCGCCCTAAACAGTTTTTATATTATATTTTTTATTAGCAAAATAAAATTTTTTAACATAACTGAACAACTGTTCAGCGAAAAATGGAAGAAAGTATCAAACTGATCCGATTATTTTAGCCGTAACATTTTGATATTGCTACATACCAAATTATGCTACTGCACCTGAAATTAAATCCCAAACCATGTAAGGCAATGCCAAAAATGCAACTTTTCGTTTACACGAAATTGTGGCTTCCGTTTCTCGCAGTACGTTACGTATATTATTACTTAATTATGTGTTTGTTTATTTGCGTATTGCATTTGCCTAAACGTGTTTAATTATGTATGTCACGATTTGCACATAGCTGGTATATGAAAATTTACATTACCTTTTCCTTTGCGGGATTTCTTTGGCTTTGTAAATACTGGCAGTTGTGCTGGAGCATCCGCATAATTTTGTTGCAAGTCGTTTAGATTTTTAGTTGGAATATTGTTCCCGGACTTTGGCCACAAGGAATATTCCTTGATCTAAACATTTAAGAGGCATGTACAAAAGAACTGAATTTCTAAATTTTATAAATCTTGCAACATAGGCGAAGAAAGCTACATCAAGATAAAAAAAACATTGAGACGTACATCTCAATTCTTTTAAATACGCGTATTTGCTCCAACTTTGTATAAATGTCATTTTAAAGAAGAACTGAAGCTGGAATGGGGTGAATATTGGAATTGGAGAAAGTTTCCACACAAAAAAAGAGTGAAAGTCTGAAAATCAAGCGTGTGGCGCCCGGGGCGGTGCCTGTGAAGGTTCATTGTTGAATTAGCCTTACCTTTGTAAAGGTGAAGGTGGCGATGGGTCGATGCCTGGTTTTGTTTGGATAGAAGAAGGAGGCCGCGGGGTGCGAGGGGTGCGCGGCAGTTATCTGATAAATTGCTTCTTGCGGCTGAAAGGAAAATTGTTTTTGTCTTCTTCAAATAAAGTTGGAGTGGAATAGGGCGGAGGAGAAAGTTGGAACGATTGGAATAATTCAAACTTACGATAGAGGGCCATTTGGGAGCAGTGAACGTGTAACCTAGAACAGTATAAATTAAGGCACTCAATTGATCTTCTTCGGAGAAAGTCTTTGAAAAAGGAATTCTCTACTTTCTCCTCACTTTCTCCCTCCTTTAAACCCAATATAAACAATGAGCACTCCAGGATTCAACTCGCGCTTCTAATTAATTGAACGTTTTTTTTTCTTTGACCACCACTACTGCTGCTTCCTTTGAAACTAAACAGCAAGCGTAGCAAAAAAAAAGTACGTTCGTGATGAAGGGCAGTGAAAATCAGCGTTCGAAAATTTCATTATTTTCAGATTTCGCTACCCGTAGAATACATCCAATTTTGCTTTTACGAAAGGTCCGCATAAAGCAATTTCAAGCTTTGCTTATTAAAGGGAGCACGAACAGAAGGTAGTATTTTTCTTCATGTTCTGTCTCAATAAGATTCTGACAAGGGAGAAAGTTATGATATCAATTGATTTCTACTTTCCCTACTTTCCCCAAATGGCCTTCTGGTAGGGAGATAGGGCTGAATCATAAACTTCCATATCTTTATGCTGATACCCTACTTATGCCTCTGCGGGCCAATGGAGGTGTTGAAGTATTCAAATGAGGACCGGTAATAGGCAACTGTCACATTTAAATTCTTTGCCTCAATTGATGTGTTTTCGGGCAAATTTTATGAATTTACTGATTCTGAGGATGCTCATTGCGATGGCCAGCCATTGAGGAAAGCTGAATCATGTTGAGTAATGAAGTGCAAGCGGGAAAAAGAGCGGAAAAAGTGGCGCAATAAAATTCGATTATTGAAATTACATTCTCATTACCATTATCTGCCCCAGCATCAAGAGCATCAACCTGTCAGAAGGATTTTGAACATAAATTTCAAAATTTTCGGCCGGTTATGACAGCTTGAAGAAAAAATGCGTTGGGCTTACGTCAATGGCGAGGCGCTGGACCCATTCTCCGTCGTTCCCTGAACAAAGTTCCACTGAGTCTAAACCAACGAACCAATCTA
Organism: Bilobella aurantiaca; assembly: GCA_021029175.1. Lineage (NCBI taxonomy): Eukaryota > Metazoa > Arthropoda > Collembola > Poduromorpha > Neanuridae > Bilobella > Bilobella aurantiaca. The sequence goes on from VYYI01001703.1 coordinate 16,471, forward strand.
AAACGCAAAAACGTTTTGAACTATTTTCATGGAACCACTTAGATATTGCGCTTGAGCTGCCCTGCAAAATGTCAATTACGCTTCATGTGGCTAGCGGCAACGAAATGAATAAAGAAATGTTCAAAGCCGGAATTGTAACTTTGACACTAATTTCACAAATTACGCGTCAAAACTTGATAGTCAAAAACCTTATACCAAAGCAATTTGCCTTAACATTGTCACTTTTAATTACAATACAACAATCTGGCTCATTTTAAATTTTTAATATAAATCAAATCTTACACAATTTCTTGTTCCACTGAAAAAGTTTTTGTACTTAATTACTGCTGTGATTTTATTTGCGTTATATTAGCAACTCTGTATTATTTTATTAGTGAAGCAAAGTAAAACTTCTAAAGACTAGATTAATGTGAAAGTAAATCTCTGCCTGGAGGAAGATGCAAAATTGGGCGTAGGTTTTGAGGACAATAGATGTTTCAAGTATTGACTCACCTGGGGAAGGGATGATCTTGGCAAGGAGGCTAACCTACAAAGGACAAAAATATGTAGTTAAAAAAACAGAGCCTTGAGGGCCTGGAGGCCTTAGACGTGGTGTAACATTGAGGAAATGGATGTTTGGACTTCTGGAATTCGCCTTCCAAATATTTACAATTTAACGTCCTGGGGACTTATTGCATCTGTCCTACTAATAAATATGCTCATCTACACTTCTTTCCAGGGCACTAGTGTCTGGAAACGTTTTATCGATTAATCGCTGGAAGCCTTAGAATTTAACTAGCTCCACTCCAGCCATTGAGTCGAACATAGAACAGATTCCAAGACATTCAACAACCTTCGCTTCCCTATCCCGGAAGCGGCGAAAGGCACAATGAAAAGGAAGAAATGGCCCAAGAGCCGATGATGCCACATTCAAACGCCTCCTTCCAATCAAATCCACCATCATCCAAACTTTGAACTTTCAAACTGATTCCAACTCTCTTTTTTTTTTTTCAAATCAAATCCACTTTCTCCAGAGATCCCTTTTCAAGATGAGCAAATTCTTCCTCCTTTCTCTCTCCCTTTAGTCTAACAAACTTTTCAAGCGCTTCCAACTCATTCTTCTAACTTTCACAGACATGCAATTATTGCTACAAATATAAAGATCATACTAGTTCGGAAAATTGGATTTTTACTAAAAAAGATATATATTTAGCACGTTGTCTATATGCCCTTGTTGCACTTGCAATAGTAGACTTAAGTATTGAGCACTATCAGGGATCATTAATTAAAAAGTTCTTTGTTTGAAAATTTTTAAATCGGCAAACAAAAAAGTTCGGCATTTTCTCATGCCTCCCTTTCTGAAGATTTTAAATGGTTTGTCTCAAATTCTATCCGCCCTAGAGAACCCAGGAATAAAATACACAAGTGTAGAACATAAGAGTGGATAGAAGTTAGCCCCTCAGCCCCTCAATGTATTTTGCAAAATCACTAATTATAATAATCATGAAAATAGTATAATAAATCCTAATTTATTA
>VYYI01001704.1:0-17978 GCA_021029175.1 Bilobella aurantiaca
CCATCCCTTTAACTATCTACAGAAACAATTGCTTCATTCATTTAATTCCACTAAATCAACTAGCTTTCCTCCATAAATCATCTTTTCAGAATGAGCAAAGTTATTCACTTAATGAAACTCCTGATTCTTTTAATTCTGCACAAATTTGTTTCTCTACATTACAGTAAAACGTACAGTTACATAAAAATTCGGCCCGATTTCTTTTCAGAAGGAATTAAACCGTGAGAACACTTCACAGTGTCTATGATTCATTAGAACATTCATACAGGAATCCAGTTGTCAATTTAAAATCTAAACTAACAAAACAACCTGTAATCTTCTCCCATCGTTGATAGGATAATTGGATGATATTTAGCGAACGTTCCTCCTTTTCGGCTTCATTTAATTTTTCCTGAGGCCAGTTTAGTTTTCCGTCCAGAATTTTTAGTTTTAGCTTTTATTGTTAAAAAAAAGTATCCAAATTAATTGCAAAGCCTCAACCCTCTCTCATACTCAATTAAAAAAGGCACGTTTTCAGTGCTAACGATCCAATTAATGATTTCGGTAAGGAAATAAAGCATAGGTCCAACGATTGAATAGAAAGTCAAAACCGTTGGCCACCATTTGACACCACCACCGCTCACACCAAACAATAGAAACTGAAACCCTACGACACAAGCCACTTCAACCTTTTCATCCCCATAAAAGAACCACAATTTTTCATAATCAATGAAAATCGGTCCTTCCTGCAAAGGACTTACCACTTACCAGCATTCTACTTAAACTCAACTTTCACCGTTATTCCATTGCTTGAATATTTAAATGTTTGACAATTTTCAAATTTTCTTTTTTTCTTCCACAAAAATTGGTCCAGCGACGGAAATCAAAACCTGAAACCAAAGGCGGATTGTAGAGAACGGTCATTCTTCTTTTGGTTGAATTCGGAACGAAATCCAATAAAATGGTGCGGTTCTTCCTCTCAAAGTGAGATCGGACTAGAATGTGGACATTGGACGATTTCCAAAAATTCCAGAGTCAGGTCCAGGAGACAAAAAATTCGGAGTTGAGAATTTTATTTTATTAGAAAAATTCCAGAGTTTTCTCTCGGGAGAAAAGGATTTTTTGGAGACTTGTTATTTGGCTTTTGAAATTGCAAGATCGGCGGAGATTAGGTTGGACGAGGGAGAATGCTGCAGATAGAATGGCCTCAATCGAAGCGACTCAATTGGATCTTCTCCTCTATTACCCATGTGTCCAGAGGTCCTTTCCTATCTGCGCACTATCACTACCCAAAAGCAGTGGAAATGCTAAAGATTACGTCCTCTCTTACGATGACAAAAGGATCCAATAAGTGAAATAAGAAAAAAAAACGTCTCCCCTTATTTGGCAAGCCCTTCCTTTTATTTGAATTTAACAGAATCCGGAAAGCGGAAATCTCCAACAAAGTTCAAGTAGTAGGTCCTTACCTTCCCCGGTCCAGTCCGCATCGTTACTTTTGTCAATACAAATGACTTCAACCGAAAAACTATCAACCCAAACTACATACGTAAAGGGCAGTTCAATAGCATTCTGTAAACAGATTGCGATAATTTCCTACTGGAATCAAAGAACAGCCTTATGCCTTCCCTAAAACTGTTTATTACCTCATCTCTTGCCCAAAGTCTAAATCATCTTAAGGGCCCTCAAGGGCCTTCTTCATCCCTTACCCTCTTGTCATTCAGTTCTTCACTTTAGATGGAGCAATGCTCCTTAAGGGACGTTATGAAATATTTTTAAGCCACAATTTACGGAAATCATATTCATAATTTTTCTTCTAAGCAACATGTTTTAGAACAAAATATTTTGGATCAAGTGCACTGTGGAATTCCAGCTTTTCTGGGAATTAGTTTTCGCTGACCCTATGCATGCCTGTTGAAATAGTCAAAAGCTTGTTGGGACATGTTACATTGCTTACAATTTCTAGTCCGTGATAGACCATAAAACACGCGAAATCAATTCATACCCGCCTTCTTCATCTCTAATCATCCAGAACACGAAGTGGAGGGTTGATCTCCACTTGGAACCTTTACGATCAGGATTTTGATTCTAACCACATAATTTCCATTGTCTCCGCCCACGAGGAGATGAAGGGGTACTTTAGCCAAGAGAATTGATCAGGAAATAAGGAGATCATGTCTCTAAATACATTGCAATCCACCACTTTTTCCCACTATTAGTGTAAACTTTGGAGCCTCATTAAGGGCTAAATAGGTTCTTCGACGAGGAAAATGTTTGGAGAACACCCTCATCACGATCTCAAAACCAAACCTCAAATGGGAAATTTGACTTTAATTTACACTAAATTAAGGTACCCAGCAGTCCTATTCAAGAAATAAGGACCAAAACACTTCCGATACTTCCCTTTCGTGAACTCGAATTCAAGGGCGAGAGCCCTTGAGTGAGCCAAGGATCTCCACTTTTACATTTACCAGAAAACAAAGGATCCACACGCACGGCTCTCTGATCTTCATCTTCAAATTTATTCCGGATCACGGCCCTTTTACGACCAGAAGAATAACGAGAGAGGTAACTAACAATATAACGTGATACACAATCATCCCCTGCAAAAAAAAAAAGGCCGTTTTCACCTGATTATTTATGGAACTAATCTCCCTCTTTTCATCATGATTTTCTAATGTGGCTCTTTCCTTTTCGTGGAGTTAGCTGTTCCGTTCCAGGTTCACTTCACACGATTCCCTTCTTTCCATGCAACAAAAAAATTAAAACCCAATTGCCTTCCAAATTAATTACTTTCACAATCTGAGTAGAGAAGCGTTTTTTTTCTCGCTAAGCATAGAGCAATGCACTAAATCATAAACCATTCCATGATAGCAAGCCTGGACATTGACAGATTGGAGGCTTCATCTGCCAAATAATAAGTCATTTTGGACTAGTAAAAAATTCAGTCAGGAGCCTATTCGGCTGGCAGAACAATAGAAAATATGGACACTATGCCTTGCAAATTGATAGAAAACTTCTGCCTCCAGCACCAGATCATAACTTCTTTCGATCCACAAATATTGACTTGACAGAGACGAAAAAGTATGCTAATCAAGCCCCGTGCTCCAACAACATTTCCCACCACCACCATCGCATCTTCCCAAATATTTTTCCATTCTGAATCTTTATGCAGAAGCAGCAGGTAAAAATTATCATCCCTCGTGCAATTACTCTGCTGCTGCTAACTCAGGAAATGCCTCCAGCCTACACAGCCACTTCAGTTTAAAAACGAATTCAAATTCCACAAATCTCAACAAGATGTAGTAGTAGATCGGAGGCTGAGAGAACAATGGAAGAGTCATGCATGAACCATCACATTATTCCAGTCCCATAGAATGGGGCCTCTATACTAAAGTTCCAGAAGTCCGCTTTCCAAAGCGGGTAAACCCTGAGAATAGACTTCGTTTTTTTTTCGTCAACTCAGAATGACTTATGATTTTCTTTCTTAATCATCTTTAGAGGCGTCTTCTGGCAAAGAAGATCAGTTTACGGTCTGAAGAACTCGGCTCTCAAAGGGCTTCGGATTCCAGAGAAGGGCTCAGTAGAAGAATAGGAACTGAATACGAAGAGGGTGACTTTCAAGAAGGAGCCACTTGACGCAGTTTAACAATGCAACTGAATTAAGGTGGCCAAGTAGAACTGGAATCAAATTCCACTCAACGCATGAGGAAAAGTTTGAAATTAAATTGAAGCTATCAAATTATGTTCTAAAATTCAAAAAACTTTAGAACGAAATTTCGAACCGTCTTGCCCTACCTCTACAGAAAATTGTGAATCTGTCATGGACAAATGCCATCTAGAGAGGATTCGCAGCAGGTGCTCCTAAGGAGGAGTGACTTGATAGAATAATTAGACAGGTTAAAAAGACTAAAAATCCCTTTTCTTTTTCCACCCTCTAATTACATCTCTCTTTTTTAAAGAGAATAAAAACCTCGTTTTAACTAATTGGAATTAGGCTTTGGAGTCCTCAATGAAATATTGCCTAGCCCTTTAAAAAGGAGGAAACGTAGATTTATGGGGTAGGAAAACAGGGACACCGCAGCTAAACACCAAAAAGACTTTACTCAACATCATCCCGAGTCCCTTGGAATTTTCTTCAAGGGATGTGAGCCCTTCGTTCCAGGGTTTACACTCAATTTAATAAATTATAATTCTTTTTCCTCGACTTTTCACGGTGGACGGAAGGCAGGGGTACTTAGCACATACAGGTGTAGAAATTATATGCCTCGTTATAATCCCTTTCACCATTCGTTCACCACAGCAGCGTCACAAGCATCTCCTTGAATCTTCGTTTCATTTCTAGTAACATTCAATATCTCAAAATTTGGAAAAAACGAAACAAGACTCAAAACTTGAATTAACTTATTTATTACCTGTCGCCAATCGACCCTATAACTTAATATGCTTCACTTGGTTGACTGTATCGCCTCCCTATGCAAGGAAAGCAGTTAATCAGACTTTCAGAACTGCCATGATTTACAAGTTTGCTAAATGAAACTAATGGTAATAAAACAAAGAAGGTACGGTACATCAAACTCTACCTCAAAAATGGAAAAAAAAATCTTGCAACTAGTTTTCAGTTAATTTGCGAATAAATTCGTTTCCAAAGGCTGACATGTTGCCCTGCGATGTAATTTCATTCTGCTACTGAACCCAATAGCATCCTCTCTCCAAAAGAGGCAATTATCCGATCAAATTTGAGCCTTAATGTGACGCCGAAATACTTTCATTGACGATTTGCAATCATGAAATGACATAAGTATTAATTACTTACAATAACTAAGCGCCTTCTATGATTTCATGGACCACCAACCCTTGTATCAGCATCTTCCGTTTCAAGGACACTTACATTATTGTTTTCGCTGTACGAGATGTAGAACACACCAGGAGGGAAATGGCCTTAAGCTAAGTCCCAAAAGGCTTCGTAAAGAGACAAATTCAATTTAAATATCATAATAAACTAAAGCCCATATCGAACTAAAATATTTCAAAGATTACTATGTACGCAAAATTAATTCGTATTATACATTCTTAAATAGTTGAAAGCCAATTTTACATGCGCAAGTTTGTATTAGACAATCTGGACAAACCAATCAATTCGAGATCGAACCTTCATCCCTCATCAAAGATTCTGACATAATGCTTTGAGTCTGAATGATTGATAGATCCGAACGGCATTTACCATCCAGCAACGTCTTAGCTTCAGCGTCCAAGACGCTTTAAGAATGAATCCAGACAAGGGAAAACCAATACAGGTATCAATGTTTTTCTTTCTACGAATTTCAACCGCATAAAAAATATGACGATCAAAAGAATTGAACCAACAGAACTAATAATAATTATAAAAACTCTGGATTCAAAAAGCGTAGGCAGGCAGAACTTAAAAGATTCTCACAACAATGAAGGCAGAAAAGATACCCGCTGCTAATGTTATTGCATCTCCACGGCTGTCGAATTAATAGACCAAAGTCTGAAGTCCATTTACAGATCATCGCGGGAGGGTGATCATCAATACAAACCACTACTTCCAAATCTTAGTCCATTTTAATTCAAGTTTTAAGACATTCAAAAAATCCGTCCAAGGCTAATTCAGTTTCAAAGACTTTTAAAGACTAGTCCATAGCTTCATCAACCACCTTTCCAACCCCCAAACACAATCAAGCAGCGCCACGTTGTGATTAAAAAGTGTACTTAAAATTTCTGCCAAATAAGCCCATCCTAGGACCGATAAGTTAAAATTTTATTTCTCATGTTCGATGACAGGCTTGTTTGGCTATAAAATAAAACACTATCGCTCACATTTTTTTAACTCTTCGTTAGCTAGAGCTCTGGGTCACATCATGATGCCTCAAATAAAACAAAAATTGACCCCGAAGGGTGCAGAAAGCGAGTCCAGGAACTTCCCTTCATGCAGAGTACTTCCACTGTAAGTGTTAATAGTGGAAACAATGGCCAAGATTTAGCCCTCAGTGTTTTAAGTGTAGTGATAATCACAGGGCCCTTGGAAGTTGTGATTTAGAAAAAGCTCATTGAACACTTTTTACACCTCCTTCGCACGAAGGGATGATTACTAGGATTTCTTCCCTCTTCTGGAAGAGATCACTTAAGACGACTTCTCGGGGCTATCTCAAACACCTTCTCCATCACACCTTTCTTTTTGAAAAAGGTGGACGTTTGAGAGATTAAAATTCTAAAAAGGGTAATTTCATATACAAAAAAATGAAGGAAAAGGGGTCAGGCACTCTCCTTTTGAAATTAGAATCCTTTACCCCTTCTCACCTCTGCCCAACCTCGTTATGTAAACGAAAGTACACTGGAGCACTGTAGGCCGGGAAGACAGTGCTCGTCAAAAAAACGCTTCAGTCACTTCCACTTTATTCCAGCATCCCAAGACCCTGACTAGAATACTTCAAATGTCCAGACTCCACTCCTCCAACACCTGCTAATGAGTCCTTAAGGGAAAGTTAAGGCTTCAAGCCAAGATTCATGAGATATAAAATATTTTGATTGGAATACCAAATCAAGTCACTACACAGTCTCCCCGCTTTTTTACTTATTCAAAAATTAAACGGCTCTGACAAGCGAGAAATAGGTCCATTATAAACCATTTCTCTTCTTACATGGAACCAATTAAAGTGAATCCGATCTCATGACACATTACAACGTCCCAAAATCATAACTTTCAAGATGCCTGGCGCATGAAATCTGTTTAGTATGTCCCATTCAGTCAACAATACGTTTGGATGCGGATCCACTCCATAAATAATTTACAAAATGTCACCACTCATGCCTCCTCGGAAAGTGCTCTTCCAATCATAAACAAAATTGTCGTCATCAACTTACGCACTGTAACTTTTTGGAGACGGCTCATAAACAACCTCGACTTTCCACAAGTAAAAAATTTTAAGTCAAAAACTGAAAAACGTTTAGTCTTCTTCTTAAAAATCCGAGTGAAAAGAATTCTCGCAAACTCGACAAACTCGACTCCCACACAAAAATCAGAGCCCATTGGTAAAAAGAAAAGATTAATAATTTAGAAAATGGAGCATGAAATCGGAGGGCAAACTTTCTCAAAGAAACAAGGAGTAAAGAACCCAATTATTTGAGAAAGCCTCTTGGATTTGAGCGTCTTATGCGGTTCCCAAAAATCTCCCTTGTCAATCCAATTCTTCGCTTTAATATTAAGACCCTCCCCTACATCCCTTATTTTCTCCATCAGCCCCCACAAATCCCACAGAACACATTCGACCAGCAATTCACTCTCAAAAATTGAGCTGAAACGCAAAACTTTATTTTTTCTTTTATAATTTTTTGAAAAGTCCAACTCTGGGATTCTTCCTTTCCCTTGAATCCTTCCCAAGATCTCGAATCCCAAGCTTCCTTTGTTATCCGATCCATAAGAAAACTGCAGACGGGGACAAACTGCTACAAGGACTTAAAACCTTCTCCCCCCAAAATCGACCGCTTTCTAGCGGATCCCAATCTAAAAAGCTTACATCACCCAAACAATAACAACATTACTCCAAGAAAACGACAATTACATTCTTCCAATTTACACCTTTCTCCTCTCCTGCTCACAGGCCACAGCCACACAATGGAGGACACATCAGGGTGACATCGGATACAACTTTTAGGGGAAAATTCCACAAAAATAGGCTTCTTTAAGGAAGGGCTACTTCGACAATTCAGACCAAAATCAACAGTTCCCAATTTGAAAGCAACAATGGCCTCACAAAGGCCAAACACAAGGAACAGTATTTCCTAGTAGCAGTTTGCCGTTATGACCAAAGGGAAAGGGCCTACTGTGGCCATTATAAATATTTTTACAATAGGTTAGGTTGGACAAAGGTACTGAAGGAATATCAGACACTTAAACGACGGTCGGACCCGACAAACCCCTGGCACCGGGCCCAAAATGTATTGACATTAATTGATGATCTCCGACTATGACAAATAATACGCCCTTCCAAACAACCCTCGCCAACAATTCCCTAGAGTAAGAGCGCAGGTAACTTTCAATTAACATACTGATATTAGTTTAACAAATCCCATTGTTAAATTTTACTCCACCACCAGCGGCCGGCACAGGGCTCTAAAAATCCGCAACAGCACTACCACCGTCCGTCGTTCGCTAGCTCATGCTTCAACACGGAACTTAACAATGCCTCGCCAAGCTGCCTCCTCCCACTCCAATAAACTTCGAACCTCGCTTTCCTTTTCCATTACAACGAATTACAATAGCTATAAATGTAAATGTCAAGTAGGGGATCATAAATTATATTTCGCCTTTCTAACAAATCAAATCCACATTCTTCAACGGCAGGTAAGTTTCCGGAGATGCACAAATCTCATAACAACCCATAAGGATATACCGGACGCCCGAAAGCAATATTATTTTTCTTAAAAAATAAAAAAAATTATGCAAGAAATAATAATTAAAAAATTATGTACAAAAAAAAACTCAAATAAAATATAATTCTAAAAATCGATAATTGGTGTTCAAGTAACCTGTCCTTCCCTGTAGTTTAAAAAGACTAAAGTGTAATTTGCTCCGGTTTCGGTACTGGGTTTTGCCAAATTTTTAATTTGTGAAGACGAATTGGGAGCTTAAACCATTTGTGGTTTGTCAGCTAATGATGAAATGATAATGACTTGAGTCTTGGTGGGTTAAGGTTTTCTTTTTTTTCCTGCTTGATGGTAATTAGAGGAGTTGAAATAAGCGGTGGGTACTTGAGGTGAGATCCCTTTAGTTTGTAAAATACCGCATAGTAATCAGGCGTTGGGCTCTAAACTAACAGAACAGACGCATCTTCCCTTCATCTTAACAAGAACGTTAAGAGATTATGTCTTTAAATACTAGAGACAGGAGCAGCCCAAGACGTTCCTTTGAAGATTACCCACTACGAAACCATAGCGGATTTCCAAATCACTCAAATCCCTGTTGACTACCTCCTTCTTCGAGTTAGCATAAAAAATAGGCCTATAATTAACATTTTACCATCTGCCAAAACGGAAAAATCAACTAAATCTACCTTGTCGGAAATTAGGTTGAGGCAAAGAAATGTAATTGAACAAAGGCCCTTTACCTACCGCACTACTACTCGTACTCTCAGAGTGATTTACCTCTTGTCTTTATTGCTTTTTCTGGGTTAGTGCCATTTTCTTCTTCTATTTCCCTACCTTCCTTTTACCACCCAATGGGCATTGGAAATGAAGAAGAAACAAACAAAAAACAAAATGAGCCTGCCAACAAACCCTGTGATTATGTAATTTAAATCCAAAAAGAACAATTACTCGGCGATCTTCACTACCTTAAAATCCACATCTCACTTTAGAGATGAGTAAGCTCAATTTCTAAGAAATCCCTTGAGAATAACCAGCACTACGTTAATTAAAGTTGCTTTCTCCACTCAAATATAATCCAACCGTTAATAACAGGAACCACTTCAACAATGAATGAAATCAATAGCAATTAGGTTAGCTTATAAACCAAAAAATAAAGTCAGATGCTTCCCTAAAGTGCGTCTCCACATTTTCACTCTCCAATCATCCTTCAAACCATTTTCCAATTGTCTTTCCTTTCAAGATTCTCAAAAAGAAAGTACGCTGTAATAACTTTGTGTCGAGTTAATAAAATAAATTTATTTATTTTACATCGAGCATCCGCAGTTTGAGTCTTTACTTCTTCAAATCAGCATAAATCGCGTTAACAAGTCCAAAATCTCCTCAAATATAATTTTCGCTGTACAAATTGAATTTTCTAGAGCTTGGACTCTGACATTTGGTCGTATGTGGAGATTCGTTTTGTGAAGAGGAGCTCTAATTAAAATGTGGAAAGTGGAAAGGGGTGATTATATTTGTTTTTGTAATATTTGCTTATTACTGGACCACTCAGGGCCTCCTTTGGATTCCCTCTCCAATAAACCACGAGTCATCTCGACTTCCCTTTGATTTATCGCCAGAGACCAATTTCATCCTGTCCACTGGCACAAAGAGACTCATTATTAATCCAAGCCAGAATCACATCCTCTGGTCACTCACCAAATCCAATCCAAGAGCCCTTACAAAAACCCATACAAAACCAGAGATCAAAGTCAAGTCTAAACAAACTCTGCCTCATTCCCTCTCTCCCAGCCTCCACCTCACAATTTACAATTAAATTCTACGACTTCCGAAACCAGTCAATTCCACAAAATATCTACACGTACTCATCTTACGCAGAGCTCTCAATAATTATTACTTCTCAAAACCAAGCAAATAAGCACAAATTACTCAAAAGCTGGACATTCTTACATCAGCATTGTTTCCCTTTCCAATTACTCCCTCTCATCATCAAATTGTACCCCACGCCAATCTCCCTTCAAAAATCTTTGAAAAAATTTAAGCATTTATTGGCGCAATTTTACATCCCTCCCACCACAAGTATCGCACGTTTGAGTTTGATTTCCTATCCGGTTTCCCTTACTAAATCATCCTCATTATTATCCACCAAAAACCACTGCCTTCATAAACATGTCCAATTTCCTGGGCTGCGGAATAATAACAATAGAAAAACCACAAGAAATCGCGTGACAATATCAAACAATTGGAATGAGACAGGCTTAATCCATAACTCCACACACATTGTACGAAAAATTTCGGAAGGAGGCTTAAGACCACCAGGATTATTCAGGGTGGTCGCCTTAGATGAAAACCCATTTCACTGTCGGAGGCTGACAGTTCTAGAATCAAGGCATTATTGCACTTTGGCCACTGGACACCAATAATTTGCATTCATAACGCCTCTTTACGCAAAGTTTTTTTTGAAGGGTCAAGCAAAAAAAATCTTTTTAAGAAATCCCCTCCAAACAAATAATGACAAATAAAGAGAAGAGTTAATTATTAAACTGTCCATTCCACCAAAATTTAAAGAAAAATTGTACAAAAATGCTTCGCCCGCCCATAGCCTTAACCTTCAAATCCCTTAAAATCTTTTAAACAATCTACCTTAAAATCCCTTCTTTTCGAAGGGATAAGTACCACAAAAACAATACAAAAAAATACTCTTTTTTAAATCACCTCCATCTGATACTCTTTTCCTGACACCTTTTCTAACGCCGAGATTAGGTAACAAGGCTTTTTCCAGATCCCCAAAAATCTTCAAAATACCTGAGACTCTAAAAACAAAATCCCCAACACTTCTGGGTAACGCTCTCCTTAGTCTCGCAGTGCTAAGATGCTACTCAAACAAGACCAAAAATCGCTTCAGAACAGGTAAGGGCAGAACAAACAGTAAAATTGGAAACAAGGTAGTTCCCCTGAACCGCACACTGGAACACACACCTTCAAACCCCTCAATTACCACCTGTCTTCCCTCATCCCTTAGTAAACGTTCCAGTTAAAATAATAACAGATTCAGTGAATCTCATCTTCCCAATCCTCTACAAACAAAAGGGAAATTCTCAAGTTGAAAAAAAAAAACTGAAAATGACGAAGTTTTTGCCTTTTTTTTTTTTACAGAAAAATCCAATCAACTTCATATTACTCACCTTCCTCATCACCTCCATTTGCCACTCTCATTATTTGAGTAGAAAAGGCCTCAATTCCAAACAAAGGACCACCACCTTCCAGGAAAAGAAAGTAATCCTAGCCCTGTCATAAGTGATTCTAGAATTGAAGCCCTTTCGGGAAAGATCTGGAAATCAATGAAATCGAAAAGGACCACCCTGTCAGCCCCCTCTCCATTATTCTGATCAAGTGGAGAGTATACCCTTCTTCCTAATTTCAATCATTTTAATTTGATGTGAAAGCTTTGCAAAAGAGACCAATATTTAAGTCCACCCCAACAAGTCTTTAATACAAAATTATAATGACCTCCGGTCTATTGTGATTCCTTACTTATAGACTCCTTAACTCATAATGGAGCAGAGCACAGTGGCCTGACTTTTTAAAAGTGAGATTCGAGTCGGTTAGATTAAAATTTTTGAATGGAAATATATGCCTCCTCAATGACAAAGTATCGATTTAATAACATTTTGTCTAAAAAGAAGTAATCATCTCTCCAGAAGTATTTTGCATATAACGGATGAGTCCCATTACTTATGCTCAATAACAAAAGAAATTCAAACGGAGAGAAAGCAAAGACCTCGTATAACTACGTCATTTCTTTTCAATCCAAGAATCGTTCCGAATGAACTCGCAGAGGAATTTTTAATTAAACTGATGAGCATGCTCCTTCTCCATTAAAAAAAAAGTTTCAGGTTAAGTAGATCTTGGCAAAGGTTTGGATCGAGGACAAAGATTTGTTTGAAATTAATTTGCACTGGAATTCATTCCCATCCACCTGCTCTGTTTTTGTTGAACTCAAAAAATAAAAACAAATCACGAGTGGAAATGGTACTCTTTAGGATTTAGGGATTGAATTTACTCAAGTGAGTAATGTGTCCAACAAGAACAGTAAAACCTTTTGGTCAAGTGCTCAGAAAGAAGGAGGCCCTTAAGCCTAAACCAATTTGCCCATTCTAATTGCTTTCTCCCCATTCCATTATATTCAGTCCAGGAGGTGGTGGGAGACTCATCCCTATTTATCCAGGCGTGAAATCAGCCCTGTCCTCACCTTCACCATACAAAACTACCGCAGAAGAGGAGCAAGGCGAGGTCTAATTTCAATTTCATGCTGAAAAAAAAATCCTCGCCTTGTTACTCCTTGTGGGTTCTCGAGAATCTACTTTTCGTTTGCTAAAAAAGATTCCCCAGTGACCTTGCTCATGCCCTCTGACCTCAAAGTTGATGGCGCTCCCAAGTCTTTTCAGTAAGGAAATAATCATTGGAATATAAGAACTCCAAGAGGAGCAATATGTCAGCAAATGATCACTTGAGTGGCTTTAGCAGCTAGACATAGGGACAGATCTAGATAAGCTCATCATAAAAATAACTTCGGAAATCCCTCTTCATCACTTAGGGCTCCAGACAGAGACCGCTTTCTTTGTAACTTCCCAAGATGAATTGCCCCGAGAGTTATATTAGGAAGAGAACAACACAACGAACGTTTTTTCACTTACCTAAAAAGAAACAAAAAAGAGAAAATTATTATTACATTGTGCTTGATTCCAAACGCAAAACTTCTCCTCTTAATTATTTTATGATTCAGATAAAGATATAAAACCATTTTTTTTTTATAATTTAGTGCTCTCGCCTTCGTAAAAATAAGTTGATGTCAAATTAATTAAGAACTGAAAACCAAGCCTGAAACCAAAATGTCACCGTTCCAAAAGTATTCGAAAAATTTCGAATCTACTGGATGCATGATTAAGACTAACTATCCACATTTGTAATGCATCAAAGGCAAGGCAGAGTGAATTTTTGACGCAGAAAAAAAAAACAAAGCCCAGAATTAGGGACGCAAATATTTTTTCTCCACGCTCCGTCATGTCAAGGAGACATGCGGAAAGACAGAGGAAGAAGATGAAAGAGCAGAGTCGTCTTGAGATCAAACAGTAGAAAAATTAAGGGCCACTTTGAACTTTCTCCTCGCCCTCACACTGTCTCGAATTGACTCTTTCCGGGCGTTAATTTTCGAGCCTTCGCGCCTAATCCTCCGAAATTCTGCAAATTGGACTCCTTTATGAATTCAGCGGAGCGTTCACATGATAAAACAGAAGCCTTTATTATTGTTACATCTCTCAAAAATCCTGCCCGCTCGATGCCAAAATGCTTACAAAAAACGTAAGGAATTTTCTCGGTTCCCAACTTCCGTCCTCTTCATTCATTCAACCCAAGTGACAAACGTCTTTTGATCTTCTTCCCATTCTGAGGCAGCAAAGCTCAGGACAGATGCGTTTTTCCACGACGTACAAATCAACCATGCTCAAGACGGAAGACCAAATTAAATCGGTACTTCTTTCAAACCAACAATTCTTCTTTACAATTCTCAATTAACAACTTCTTAAATTGAACCGCTTTGCAGAGAAGGGTTTTACTACCAAAAATTTTGTTTTTCTATACACCTCTTTTGAAAATTTTATTGTCCGATCCCTCCTCCATGTCAAAATTACGTAGGAATAAAGAAATCCCAGGGCACAAAGGAACCTTTAGCCTTAGCCCTTTAGCTTCGTTTCTCCCTAATTTCCCCAAATCCAATTTCTTCAAAGGGGTAGGACCTTAAGTGGATATCAGTTTTCCTCCGATTCCTTCTTATTAATTTGATCCCAACCTCAATCCTTTTAGAATTGTGAGTAATTCAAGAGGAAGGCTATGAACCTCTCCTTGCTCCTTGTCCTCTCCAGAGACTTGGAAATTATCCTAATGCTCTAAAACGCTCATTCCACATGATCCAATTCAGAAGCTGCATGGACCGGATGAGGGTCACATTTCTATTACCAAGCAACCAACCCTTTTCCCGGTCTTCGCTGCTCTAGGAAGAGAAGTAGTGGAAGAAGAAGCATGTAATTCATCTTATCTTATGCTCAAATGAACCAATTCATTCACAATTATTTAATCATTGAGACTCCACGAGCCGGTCCTTCCTTCAAGTACCGAACAACTCACTCAGGTCCTTCCTACAAATCATAATTCACAGGGGAGGGGACTTAGCCTACATCACTCGCTAATGGGAAATTGCACAAGTGCTCTCAAGGGCCTCCTCCGCCTCCTTCGGGACACAGAAACCAATTCTAACATCCGGATGTCATATTTCAATACTCAACTCTCATTATCTCAAAATCAGCTCTCAAGCTTTTTCAACACTCGAACAAGTCAGCGCCCAAATTTTCTTTCCCTTCACTAAATAACCTTACAAAGTTATTTTTTTAAATAAGACGCCGAAAGTGAAAGTCGATTCAATAGTTCTCTCTTTCATTACAAATAAAATAACATCGCACAACCTATAACTAAATTCATACTAAGTTAGTCTGTTTAAATATTTTTTTTAATTAATCTAAAAAAAAAATTTGTATTTTAACATTGAGATTTTTTTTTAGTTATTTTTTCCTAAGAAGGATCACATCGAAGCCTACGACTAACAATGCTAATGGAAAAGATCAATTTTAATGAACCCGGCCGCAGTTGACAATGAAACAAAAAATGAAAGTGAACCCCCTGTCACGGACGTCATGTCACCGGGTTTCATTCTCGGCCTAATGGGAACCAAATCGGTTCATGATAGGGAACAAAAGCATTTAGAAGGGGCTTCTGAAAATAAGGGCGGTGGTTCCTGGAGAGGAGAGCGACGTTCAAAATAATACGCTGGGATTAGTAACCTTACAAGGACTTCCTTCCAACTTCCAACCACCAGCACAGACGACAGTATCAGATACCAACCACTTCGCACAGATTTCCCTCCAATTTGTACCGAACTTGGCTTAGAGACATATTTTAATAATGAAAAATCCTTCTTAAATGATCTACTCCCAATGCCATTTTCACTTTTTTTTTAAAGAAAGCTGAAATAATGCTGAGAATGCTTTCCATCTGGCATACACTTGCTAGGAAATTCGAAATGCAACTTCTGAATCGAGAGTCTTCAATGAAGCTCGAACAGTAATTAGTTCTCATCCTCGCAGCAATAATTGAAAAAAATATGTACTCAACGTATTCAATTTCGGCTACATAATAATACTGTTCTCTATTTAGCTTTGCCTTGAAACCACAACTAATCAATTACAATTACTGAGTTTACGTTTAGGTTATTAACAACCTGTTTCAAGACCATTGAAATTCCACAAATAATCCCTGTAATGAACCTTGTTATTTTCAAAAGTCTTTAAATTTTAATTAGATCGTTTCTTTGTGTAAGACTCTCTTCAAGCATCCTTTGTACTTTCAATTCAAAAAGCTGTTTGCTTGAAAACAATTACTTCTGCATGCATCTCCGAAATCTCTCCACTTTCCTCCTCCTACGCAAATTCAACTTTTTTCATCATAATAACAATAACAATACTTTGCTGGAGCCACAGCGGGAGTTCTCCCAAGGTAGAAAGACAGAAGACGCCACACACAAACGAGTTGATTTTCCAATTTCATGCCAAAATAAATATCCCAAGTCTCCTCGTAACATAACGCAAATCATAGAGACCTAAACGAGAGGNATCATAGAGACCTAAACGAGAGGAAGATCGAGTTTCTGCGTCCTACCATCCAGCATTAAGCGCAACCTAACAAGCAGCCGTCTGATTCAGGAGACTTCATTCTGAACCAGAATGATCCTAGCATGTACCAAAAGCGACAACTTGCCCTCTTAAGTGGATTTCTTACAAGTTATTGGAGAGGCGCAGGGCTTGGGTAGCATAAAGTGAAATAATATCATAAATGCAGCATATAAATCTAATTGGTTCCTTTTCTGGGTGGACTTGGAAGTACAAAAGGCCCGTGAATCTCCCTTTGTTCTCCTGTCCAAGTCTCCTGAAGATCGAGATTCCATCGTAATGGAATGGGAAAGGTGGGATGTGAATCCCACCTTGATGGAATTGCATTATAATTTGGAAGTAGTTGAGAAAAGGGTGAACCAACCCATCTCGTTCAATGTAATTACCCGGCCCAACCCACCTTATTCAATTCTTTCAGCTCAGAACCAAGAAGCTGCAAAATTAATCCACCAGCCACTACCACCAATTACCAAAAACTCAATTCAACCACACTAAAAAAAAACGCTCCAAATCCCTGTTGGAAACTTTCACAAGTATTCTCCAATTTCCCATTTTCTCAATTTTCTAACTCTTTGCTATGGTTTTCCTAATGTCAACTCCCAGGTGAATCTTGCCTCAATGGCCAATTACGTAGTGATGGGATCTCTAACTAGGTTTATTTCGATTTCCTCTGGGCTTTCTCTCCATTGTTTTCTTAATTACATCTTCTCGGGATTCAAGAATGCGCGTAAGACAGGTGAATTGAGCGTTCTCATCCTAATTGCCTCATTTGATTAGGCAGTTAAGACTCAATCGAAGAATATAAAATTTCCATTTGATTTTCCCTCTTTGCCCAATTACTCCAGGATAGAAAAAAGAATTTCATCTCCAGACGAGCTGACTGGAGCCATTCCAAAACAATTTCAGAGACACTCAAAGATTCTTTTTTAGACATTTCCCACAACAATTACTGAAGGGAATGGTGGTGCTTTTCTCACCTTTTCGTCCTTCTAAATCCCAGCTAAGCAAACTTAAGTTGACTGCTAATTAAACAAATGCATAAAAGGTTAAAGTGCCTGGAGGAAAGTGTTCCAAGTACCCCCCTCCTCCGCTCACGATGCAAGAGAACAGCCGAAGCTTAACCGCCAAGGATCATCAAATGTTTTATAAGTTGTAATTAGGCCTTTTTTTTTGGAGTAAGGTCTCGCAGAATTTAACTGAAAAGTTGGTACATTAGGAAACCATAAATTAGCAGTTGTTAAATAAATGACCTAACACGTCAGAGGCTTTGGAGAGCCTAGCCAAAACATTACCAAATTATGATCTTCATGAAGTAAAGCCTTCCTCGTGTCATAATCCTCAAAAGAACTCATCTTCCACTTTACACATTTACCAACTTAAATTTTGTCGACCAGAACAAATAGACGTTTTCCTCCTATTATCCCTCCATGCCTTTCTTATCTCTCCGGAATCAAGGCACAACTTTAACCTAACTTAAAAACCGTTCAATCATAATTCCAATATTTCCGTTTCCCAACACTTGACACTCCAGCGCCAGTTTGTTCACCCAGCACATTATGTCATTTTCCTAAATATGTCCACCATTTTTTTCACATTTCGCAAAAACATCACCAATGGCGGCCGCTTTCCAAAATTGGCCAGTCTCCCATTAAAGTGCGCCCCAACTCAACCAAAATGGACTTGGTCCACAAACTCAAGATTCCGAGAAGTTGCTCAGCCAGAAAATTGTGGTGCGTCTCAATTATTTGTATATTTTTTTTTTGAAAATTTTGGGAGACTGTGGTGAAGGAGTGAGCGTTAGTTGGTCATGGTTCAGGGAGTCCTTCAGCACAATCATGA
>VYYI01001705.1:0-17977 GCA_021029175.1 Bilobella aurantiaca
GACGGACGGACAGACGGACGGACAGACGGACGGACGGACAGAAATGACGAAAACATAAGTAGCTTTCAGCTTCGCTTCCGCTACTAATAAGCAGAAGGTAAGAAAATGCTAAAAAAAAAGTAAGAAAAATAACTAATTAAGCAGAAGAAGAAAATAAGCAAAAGTTAATCAAAAACATGGAAAAATTCCCCCAAAAATCAATGTCTTAAAAATCATTCTAAAAATCGCTTGGTGTCAAGAAGATTTGCACTCTTCAGCGATTGGATTTTCATTCATGTATAATGAGATCAAAGTTCATGGAATATGAGGATGCTCACATCACTTTTGCGATAAAAAAAATTATTGCACTTAAAGCAGATCAAGGATCTTGTAGGTTGCATAACGTTCAAAAGGGCATTTGACAGTTAGCGAAGTAATTGCTCGAACATTACATAAAACGCTTTGACACGCAGTGTCTGGAATGTAATCGAAATAGAAAACCAAAGCGATTTGACGCTTCAAGCGATAGAAAATGAAGCGATTTTATTGGTCAAGCCTCTTTTGTGGTCCTTTTGTCAAGTAGGGCACAGCGTCTTATCCAGTCGACACTTAAAAAAAGTGAGGCAAAGGCCACTTCCTGAGGTTAAGTGATTGATTTTTCACATGGGATTTTGGCCACAATTCGCACGTACGTTCCAGCGCTCAATAAATTTACTGCTTCAGGTTGGAAGGCCGGCTGGGAAATGAAATAGGAAACTTTTTGTGGTTTTGGTTTCCCTCCAACGACAAAAGCGTATGGAAGCAGTGTAGCGCTGATTCAAGTTCTCTGAGCGCTGCGAGACAGTTGGTTGTGCTGAAATCGCTGAAATTGCTCAAATTGACTTCCAGCCCCAGCCACGCTATTTGTCAGTGTTCCACAAAAGTTGAAGATTGTTGGACAATTGACGATTGACGTCTGTTGAGCACTTGTCCATCATAATTAGCCTTTGTTGATCTGTTTGAATTATTGAATTAGGAGATCTCAAGTGGTTCCTGAATTGAAAGATGAATAAGCGGAAGAGCTACAATATCAGCGAAGGAGGCGAGGAGACCGTGGCCTTCAAAGAGGGCAAGGGAACGGAAAAGACGCCGCCGGCCATGGACAAGTTCATCGAAGCACGTGAAACGGACACCGTGGAACTCAAGCGCAGTTTAACGCTCATGAACGGTGTGGCGATCATCGTGGGATCCATCATCGGAAGCGGCATCTTCCTCACGCCAGCCGTAAATTTTTTCTTCTCTATTTATCTTCAATCCTTTAGTTTATTTTAGCTTATAATTACCGAATAAGCCCATATGAAAACGGAAGTACCCTTCAAGGGTCCCCTTCAGTTTCTAGTGCTGTGTTTCCGATCTAAAGCGCATTTATTAAAAAATAAAGACAATTCGAAAAATTGAAAAACCCAGACTTAGAAAATTGAAGGGGTCACTCATGGGTACTTTCAAGGGTATTAAGACGGGCTTATTTGGCTAAAAAAATTTTTCTGTAACGTTTAGATTCAGGTTTCTTGATGTAAAATGAGTTCAAAATTGAAAATTTCAATTTGATCGTTGAAAATCACGGTTTTTTGAAGTGTTTGATTTGTAAATTTGAGACAGGTGAAAAAGAGTAAAAATAATCCCTCTTAAACCACTTAAGCAAAGTCTAGGTGCACGAGATTAAGAACCACTTAACCACCCTTAAATCCACTTGTTTGTTAACAACTTGTTGAATTAGGAATTAGGCCTTGTCCTCGAAGAATTGGGTCGTTTTTTTTGACAGTCTGAGTGATTTTGACAGCAAAAAAAGATGAACTAGCAGTTTCTGATCTTGGTTTTTTAGAAAACATGAATTGAATTTTAAAAACTGTTTTCTAAAAAGAAATTCTTCTGACAGGGCGTGTACGTGAATGCACAATCGACGTGGGGGGCCATCGCAGTATGGGGTTTGGCCGGCGTTTTCTCTATGATCGGAGCCATTTGTTTCGCAGAACTCGGAACTTGCATTACGCGATCTGGAGGAGACTACGTACGCAATTGATTTTCAAATACAGCTCTTTTTTTCCCGGAAATTTCAATACTTTCACTGACTTTCACTGACTTTCACTGACTTTCACTTTTTTTTTGTCTTGAAACAGGCCTACATTCTCGGTAAGAAAGAAGGCTCTCAGGGGAAAGCCCTTCATTCTCATTCCAAGATGATCCTGAGTGGAATTCCTAATTTCATTATTGCTGCTTTCACCACAAATTCCAAGGAATCTTTTCCTGTCTCCTGCTTTCTCCCGGCGGAGAAAGCAGAAAGAAGTGCGATTTGAATTGCTTTCTCTATTTTTTCAGAGGCATTTGGACCATTTCCGGCCTTTCTCTGTCTCTGGGTGACAATAATGATCATTCGACCAGTTACAGCCGCCGTGGTGGCTCTCACTTTCGCTGAATATGCAATTCGCCCCTTCTTCCTCGAGTCGACGCTACCGTCATACGCACCGCAACTGCTCGCAACGGTGTGCTTGTGTAAGACGAAAAAAATACAGTGCGTTTCGGCATGACTTTCACCTAAATTTTCGCGGAGAAAGTCTTTTCCTATTCGACTTTCTCTCAAGAGAAAGCCTTAAAATTCATTGTAACTCTCGAATTTTCTACGATTTTTCCACTTAGAATTACTTCATCTTATTTAGTAACTACCCTAAAATCGCGACTATAACGCGCACTCGACTATAGCGCGCACCCGAAACCGGGATACCGGTGAGTACCCACCCGGAAAACTAAAACCGTCACAGACACATTAAAAAACTATGGGGGAATCGTTTGAAATACAATATTTTTGACAAAAAAATCATCTGATTTGCTTTGTACCAAAAATTGATAAAGTTTCTGTCGGATTCCCCAAAAGTTTAATGCAGATGTCAAATGGTGCTTAAAGATATTCGCATTGCATACTTAAATCAGCTTTACATTTTGCGTTGGAAACGTTTAGCTGCTATTATCAGTGTGGTTTGCACACATTTAAAAGTGTTCCTCTAACCATGGAATCCAACCAAACAGTTTTTTTAAGAGAGAAATGACGACTTGAAAACAAAAATTTAGGCTGCAATTGGGTGTATAACTTTCAAAGGTATTGCTTGAAACAAAGTTTCACGTTTACAGAATATTGTTTACAATTCCGTTTAGCATATAACCTTTGAGTTTTCCGATTTGTGACGATGTTTAAATTTCATGTTCAATTTAAAAAAAAGGATAACTAACGATATTTCATTATGTATTCGAGCAATTGAGCAAGCGTAGTAAAATAAAGTGATTTTCACCGCTTGAAGTTAAAGAATTGTTTAACAGAAAAATCTGACAATTTCTTGAAAGATTCGAGGTTTTCGCGCAAAGCTCTAATAAGCAAACTCATGAGAATTTTCCAAAATTTGAAGTTTATGCTATTAAACACGTTGAATTACACGAGTTGCTTAAAATTGTCATTTTAAAGTGAGAGAAAATATTACCAATAGAATTATATTTGAAATTGTGAAAAATTATTTTTTTCAAAATTTTTGAAAAGGTCCAAATTCTTTATATAACGCGCGCGTTATAGTCGCGATTTTAGGGTAATTAATTGCATGAATTATTCTAGTATTACAAAAGTAAAAAGCTTTCACTGTTATTTTAAAGTAATTTTAAGTATTCATATTTAACTAAAGTATTCAAAAGTGTAAAATGTACAGTGTCTTTCATGTAAATACTGTAAAAATTTTTTTAATAAGTCGTGGTATGCTTTGTGTATGCGGGATGCTGTGTTCAAAATTTTTTTTTAATAAGTCGTGGTATGCTTTGTGTATGCGGGATGCTGTGTTCAAAATTTTGATTTTTGTTTTCAAAATAATGGGCTAGAGAAGCAAAATTTACAAAATTATAAAAACCAACTCCTCGCCGCATTTATAATAATTTTTCTAAAATCATTTTCTGAAACGCGTTGTAGAGTTTAATATGGAAAGCACTGTATATTGTTCTAGGCTTGCTCACTGCCGTAAATTGCAGTAGTGTCAAATTGGCAATGAAAATTCAAGATTTATTTACTGCCGGAAAGCTGATTGCTCTTGTGACAATTATCCTGACGGGTTTCATCTACCTATTCATTGGAATGGCAGGTGAAAATTGATTAGCAATCAATCAATCAATTAGCGAAAAATGCACAATTGCTAATTGCAATTACTACAATTACAATGAATTTCAAAATTCTAAATCTTTCTAAACAGGAGTCGAACCGCCTGCAACCATACTTGAATCGAACTCCTTTGCAACAGAATTCGACTTTGAAGGTAAGTGAACGTTACTTTCACTTAATTGTCCACTTAATTCACTTATAAGTAATTAACTAAAATTTATACTTAAAGCTTACTTGTGTAATTTTCTTTTGTCAGGAGAACCCTTTAATTACCCCAAATTGTCCCTGTCCGTCTACTACGGCCTCTTTGCCTACGCTGGCTGGAACTATTTGAACTTCGTGACCTCGGAGCTCAAGGACCCTTATGTGTAAGTTTTTGCAATTTTTTTCCCCTCATGCATCCCTTCATCGTCGATCAAGGGTACTTTGGCAGACTGTCCTCCAATTACTGTAAATTGAGCTGCAAAGTTCTTGACTCGATCCAATTAAGACGGGGGAGGGGCTCTGGAGACAGGAGAAAGTCAAAAACTTTCTCCTCATAGAATATCAGCGATTTTTTTTTCATCGAAAAATACCGAAAATGCTCAACAAGTGGGCGGGTGGGCCTATCGAAATGATAAAATATTAATGAAAATGGAAAACGAAAAGCGTTTAGACGTGCTGGAATTTTAGAAGAGAAAAGCAATATCCACTCCACGTCACTTTCACCGCTTTCACTCCACTTTCTCCAGATTTATTTCCAGCCCTCCACGGAACGATTCCAGCCTTTTCATTTACAGGAGCCCTTCACTCTAAATTCAATTGATTCTGAATCGATCCAAAAATAATTATTCTGCCTCTCAGAGCATTGCACTTAACCATTTCTTGTACTTTTAGATTCAAAATATTCTTAATAATAATGAAAATCGATTAGAATGATGTGTTTCTTTTCTCTGAAAGCTTTTTTTTTGTTATTTCGTGCTATTCGCTTCATCAAACCAATTCAGTGCGATTTCAATTGACTGAACGAGTCACAATTGTTTGCTAACGACTTTTTTTTGAAGAGAAAGTAGGCTATCGCACAACGCCTTTTTCTGTCTCTCTTTTTATGACGATTCGTCTGGTGAAAGTAGGACGGAGAAAGCATCTGGAAGGGATCAATCTAAAGGCCCAAAAAACAAAGGCTTGAGATACGTTCCCAAAGTTCAAGGGTCATTCCCTTGGGATGAGATTTTTAATCAGATTTTAATTAAATTGCTAAACGAAATTTAATTAATTAAAAATTATAAATATAGGGGCACATTAGGAGTTTTTAAAATTAAAATAATTCTTATGTGTTTATTTTTAATTTTTATTGTTTTTTATTTTTCTAGAAATTTGCCAAGAGCTATCTGGATTGGATTGCCGCTTGTAACGATCATTTACGTTTTAGCCAACATTTCCTACTTTATTATCCTTTCTCCAAGTGAAGTCATCATGTACAAAAACTCTGTAGCAGTGGTAAGTGGCAATTAGTAAAATACAGTGCGTGTGTAGTGCAACCATATAAAAAGAGAAAGTCGGAGAAAGTTTGAGTTGAATACAAAACGAGTTCAAATCTAAAAATAGAAATAAATCTAAAAACAATTTTTTTTTTCTGAGACAATTTTTCGACTTTCTCGTTTTGTACAGAAGAAAAGCAAAAGCAAAAAAAAAACATTTCTTTAGTGTAAGAAACGCTCTGCAATTTCTCTCTCTTCAGTGAGTAACTTTCAGGAATCGTAATTTAAATAAATTTAAATAATTTTAATTGTTATAGAAATTTGGAGCGGTGACTTTCGGCCCTGTACAGTGGTTGATCCCCATTTTTGGTAAAATTTTCCGAGCTTAGAATAATTTAATTGGGTATTCGTAAATAAATTAGTTTAATTTGCCTATATAAAAGCATCCGTTCAATTTCGCTGAAAAATACGAGAATGTTCATTAGGACGCTGGAAATGATTACTGTATATGCAAAATTTGGGGGTTACAGTGATTTGAGCCGAGGTCAGCTAACGTAAAAAGTCTAGCAATTACGCCGCTAAGAAAAAATATTACAAAATACCAAGACTTTTTTTTTTCTAGTCAACTGTGATTTTTTTTTGCGTGGCGTCGATTATAGCCTATAATCCTTGAAATTTTCAGCAATGTTAGCGAAATCGATCGGATTTTTCTTAAGCAAACTACCTACTCCATTTTGTGTTAAAATTTGCTTGAAATCTTGTGTAAAAAATTTATATAATTATATTATATATTATAATAAGTTTTTTTTTAAATTGTGCAGTGGCCCTCTCAACATTCGGTGGAGTAAATGGAACGCTCTTCAGCTCGGCACGCCTATTCTTTGCAGGGGCGGAAGACGGTCAGTTGCCGCGCATTCTGTCGTTTATTCACGTCCGGAACTTCACTCCCGTTCCGGCCCTCCTCTTCCAGGTACTAATTGATTAAGTGCTAATTAATCTTGCTCTTCGTTGAACGGAATAGAAATTCAATCTTGATCTTCTCCAGTGTCTGATCTCTGTTGTGTATTTGATGACCGGTCAAATTGGACCACTAATTAATTACGTGAGTTTCGTTCTGTGGGCTTCTACGGGATTCGCCGTGGCGTCGCTTCTGCGCCTTCGGCGCACAAAACCAGATCTCCCGCGCCCAATCAGAGTCCACATCTCACTACCAATCATCTACATCTTCTGCACCATCTTCATCGTGGGCTGCTCCATTTACGCCGAACCCTACGACACGGGTAGTTGAAACACCATTAAGATTCAAGTTAATTAACTTAATTAACTTCATCGTTAAAATTTTTTTAGGGGTGGGAACCCTCCTGACCCTCACCGGCGTTCCCGTCTACTTCTTCATGATTTACATGCAGAGACAGGGAAGGACGTGCGGCTGCTGGCTGAAATTTGTGGATATTTTGCAAAAAACGCTTAACGTGATTCCGCAAGAGAAGTCGGAAGTGTTACTTTAGATTTGTAGAATTTTAGTGATTTAATGCAAGTGGTTTTTATGTTGTATTTTCGTAACATTTACCGGTGACATTTTGAGTCCATATCATTTGAGAAGCTATCAATTACCAAGGACCAATGATTTTATGATTACATTAATAAAGTCTTCCTTGTTCTCAATTTTAATTAATTATTATTTATTTAATAATTATTTTTATTATTTTAGCTATTTGGCACAAGTCTGACCTTACTCAAGTTCTTTTGTTAGTAAATAAGCATTAAAAACGAACGATTTAATATAAATTATCAAAATGTCAATGTAATTATCAATTTTAATACAAAAAGAATTACATGCGAAATAATAACACTTTTCAATTTAATGATGATAAAACATTAAAAATTAAGTTTTGTTGTTACAGTAGTTTTTATGATGGAGAAAGTAAAGAAAGTAAACGCACGTGGTGGGGGCGTGGGTTGGCTATTCAAAATTTCGCGCGCTATTGATTTTGAAAAAATGTTCACACAAAAACTTGGTTTATTTTGGAAAAGAGAGGTGCGGTGCACGTGTTTTTCAAAGTGTAACAAATTGGTGTTCAATTGCATCATTAATTGACATTAATTGATTAATCGTTAATTAAAACAACTTTAACAAGACATACACAGCACAGTACTTAGCTCAACGAATTAACGAAAACGACTAAGTGAGCCACGGCCCGATACTTGACGAACTTATAGTAGTTAATTGGCCTATTGGACTTGGACTGGACCATTGGAAATACTGGAAGACGACACGCGTCGCTGGACACCGACACGTGACACACTTGACAGTGGTCCACTGACACTTGTCCTCGTGAGTTGTTTCGTTAATCGTTAATTGACAACAGAAACACAATTGAAAATTAATCTTGTAGTCATCCTTTAAAAGCACTGAGGGAACACTTTTAAAGTAACCATTGCTTAAGTGGCTGCGTTGTCGAATTGGGACTTTGGTACGTTATCAATCAGTAATTGAGTAGTAAGCAAAGGAATTAATGATAAACGGAAATGGTTCTATCAATTACCGATAATTGCAAAAAAAAATCATGAATTTGCCAACCTCGCGTCACTCTAATGTGTACCTCTTTTTTCTCGCTTTATCCCCTGTTGTTGCAATGTGATTAAGTGAAAATTGTTTCAATTTCAGTTGCTCGACTTACTGAAGCGTCGAAGGTTCTCCGTGAGCGGTTGTCACCCTTGGACAGTGGCCTCTGTCCCACCCAAGCAATTCCGGTCACGTCACGAGCATCCAGATCCAGAGGGCAATATTTGGTGGGGAGTGAGACATGTTCTGTAACAAGCCGGCAACTAGACTTGGTGCAGCATCGAGAGCAAGTAAGAACAACGTTGTCCGTTTCTCTTGTCTTTTTCTTATTAAAAAAATGGCCTGGAACTAGTAGTTTAGCTTGAGTTCTGGTATTGCCTCTCTGAAAATGTTCCTGGAATTGCTGGATGTTTACAAACTCCAATTCCCCTTCCAACAACGTGTGAATTGACACAAGGCAGAAAAGCAGCTGCACAAATATGCGATACATAAAGCACAGGGCACGGGGATGTTGGGGATTCTCATTGTAGCATCTGCATCTGAGAGAATCCTTCAATGCTAAAAAGTCTCCCTTTGTATAAAAGCTGGAGATAAAAAATAGGCTTTAACAATAGAAATATTTACGATGGATGGGGAGATTTGGGGAGCTTCTTTTAGTACATCTATAAGTTGACTATAGCTGCATTCCATTCACATTGAACTCAATGCGACTCATCAGGGAATTAATTTCTCTTCGGTAAACATTGAATTACAATAGGATTTTTATCCGCCCGGAAAGTAATAGCAGGGCATTGTGGTGTTAGTTGTGATTAGAAGCAGATATGAACGTTTTTAAACAAAAACAAGCAGAGTGTCTCCACTTTTCATTATCCTGTACTTTTAAGCCCTGAGAAACTTGTGTTAATTGAGAAATCCAATATCAATCGCTTAACCACAGCATAAACGAATATGCTTATCTCAGCTCCCAGTTCAAATGTGTAATTAAGAGCATTTAAACATAATGGAGAAGCGCTCACCACCAATACGTAATAAAAAAGTAACGCGTTTTTTAAAACTCTGTTCTAAGCGTAATTCAATCTGTTTTTAACATCGTCTTTAATTTGCAGGACTGAATGCCCACACAAATCCACATCACAAGTTAGAAGCGATTGAAACACGCAACAAGAAGTCTCCGGATGGAAACCCTCCTACGCCGACGTCGTAAGTGGATTTTCCGCCATTTTCCTCTAGTTTTTTTTAGAATATAATTAAAAGTACTAAACTAAATAATGAACAATTACTTTCAAACTTAATAATGAAACAATGCAATTATTTTTTAGACCTTCACAACCGTCGGAGGTGCTAGTTTTTAATAATACGACGCATCATGGCTCCAGCAGAGCAGCGCATTACAATAGAAGCCTTCCAGAAGTGCCCAATTATGAAGAGATTGAAAAATTTATGAAAGACAGTAAGTTAAACGGAAAATTGATTAGGAAATTTCCGAAATTTTTGTTTCAGTAAATGGTTTCGCTAATAGAAGACGCTTAATCGCTGCTTTTTATCCTTAGGTTGGGATGAACGAATACGACGCATCAATGACCCAAGCCTTAACCTCAAGGTACTTTGGATAAAGTCCTTTGCCGAGGAGGAGCGAGAGCGCTTAGCAGCGGAAGCGGCGCTGACGAAACAGCGCGTTTCTAGCCAAAGCTCTGTTTCGTCCTGCTCCTCAACCTCACAGTCGCCAACTCCGCCAAAAAAGAAAGGAAGTCCAAATCACACTGCTATGAACGCCCTCAGGAAGTAAAACTTTTCGTTTCATGTTAATACGGTAAATCATGACGAAAAAGCAAAGTCCGGGACGACGATGCATATTAATGCTGAAGAAACCTGTTGAGTAGTTGACTGAATGATTTTTGATAACTTTTTCAAAAGAAAAAAAAGTTTTGTAGTTTTGATTTTTTTTAGTGATTTTGTGTAGGGATTTTAATAGAAAGAGAAGTGGTCTAAATTATTGATTCTCGTAAACTCAGCGTCTTAAAAATTTGTTTTTGTTAGATTTCAGACTTAAAAAAATCATTAAGTTAAAGTTCCTTAGTCAATAAGCATTGACGCAATAATACGTGAGATGCCTAACTGATTAAAGTTGATAAAAAAATTGCTCAGATTCCAATTTAGGAGAATGTGAAATTAGTTGGTAGAAAAGAAGTTAAGGCAATTGATGAGTGAAAAGTTCTGTTATGTAGAAATTGATGGTTAGAAATTTGGTTGTTGTAAATTAATTATGTTGTAATTTAGTTAAAT
The DNA here is from genome assembly GCA_021029175.1 of Bilobella aurantiaca. NCBI lineage: Eukaryota > Metazoa > Arthropoda > Collembola > Poduromorpha > Neanuridae > Bilobella > Bilobella aurantiaca. The sequence continues at coordinate 10,454 of VYYI01001705.1, forward strand.
AGTAAATTGATTTAGCCGAAGCTTTAAAAATTGTTGAGGAAAACATGGTTAGGAGACTGAGATTTTACAAAAGATTGTTATTAGTTTTTGCCTACAAATTCAAATTGGGAGGGAATGAAAATGATGACGTTTTAATTAAAACTGGACCTTCAGAAATTTTTAAAAAGTTAAATGAGACTTTTTGTTGAGAATTTATTATTTTTGAGTAATCATTTCAACGGTTTTGTCCCAGAGCAAACCGCCAATTTCTTGCAAATGTGGCAAGTCTGTAATTTCTTGACAATTTCTGTACACTTTTCCCATTTCTTTTTCACATTTAGTAGAGAGGGCACAGTGTAGAATTGTTTGGGATCCCTGTCAAAAGTCAACTTTTTAGAAAACTTGAAAAGAAATTTTCTAAACAACTTTTTGAAACTTTTTTTTAGACAGTAATTTTTTTTTCAATTTACCTGAGTTACCGTTCTAAGGAACATGACAAAGACCGGAAGTAGGAGGGGGTACTGATACCACTTGAAGCGCGTTTCTCGTCCCAAATTCGTGTGAACCCATCCAGGCCACACGCAGTAAGCGTTGACACCAGCGCCGCTCAAGCGCTTACTCAATTCTTTCGAAAAGTACACTTGAGCTAGTTTCGAGTTGTTGTAGGGCTTCACCGATTTTGTTTCTTTCGGCGAAAGCTTCCTTAGATTTAGGTCATGGAGGTGAATTTTTCCGCCTCTGAATGCGTACATGGAGGATACATTCAAGATCCTAAAATTAAAAAACCTTGTTCAATCGATTCAAAAAAAGCTTGTTCAAATAAGTTTTTTTTTTAAATTCAACCTGCTTTGGATTCCGTTCCTTGCCGCCGCTTTGCAGCGATCCAGAAGAAGGTCCGTGAGCAGGAAGTGAGAGACATAGTTGATTCCGAAGTTGTACTCGAGTCCGTCCTTCGTGACCCTGTTCTTGTCATAGGCGGTGTATACACCGCCATTGTTGATGAGGATGTCAAGGCGGTCGAATTGGGCCTTGAAGGCCTCGGCGAAGGCCTTCACTGATTCAAGGGAAGCAAGATCCATTTCCATTGGAACCTGAAGAAGGTCAAAGGTCAGAGGTCAATCGATTGACTTGGGTTAACCTTACTAGTGTGCCATTGGATGTCTCGGGTAATTTCTTGAGATCAGCGACCGCCTCCAGAGCTCTCTCCAGCGTTCTTCCGGGCACAACAACCAGGGCACCGCGCTTGAGCAGCTGAAATGCAACTTCTTTGCCAAGCCCCGCCGTGGCTCCAGTGATGAGCACAATTTTACTGCGCATGTCAATTTCACAGTTTGAGTCATGGTGTCCCCAAGATTTCATGTTTCGGAGCCGAATTAGACCGATGATCACAACTCCAGCCCCAATGGCTCCCCCAAGGATCACAACTGCTGACATTGCCTAAACCTAACAAAAAAAAACTCGATGAAATGAATTTGCAATCAATTTGTTCAATCTGATTGAATTGTTGCAAATACTTTAAATTTTTTGATCCAATCAATTCAATGTTTTCAGAGGGTTGTGTGCTCGAAAAAACAACAAAATACTGGATTCAGCTTCGATTTAGATTTTTATTTCGTACATTTCACGCAATTATTTAAGATTTGATCGAGGTACATGTGAATAATTAGTTAAAGCTGTAAACCAAAAACCGAAAAAAAATATCTAAAACCTAAATCCGAAATAAAATAGTAAAACCTAACCTAATTACTAATTAATTCTTTATTTTCGCCTGTGAGTTCCTCGCTTATGCTCCAGAGCCGGCTGAGCGTTTCCCTGTCGAATTCTTCAATGTCCTTGTTCACTTTGTCCCACGGTCGATTGAAGTGGTACATTTTTCCAGATTCATTTTCAAGGCTCTTTGATATTGAGCAGTACATTACCGTCTCAACAGCCTGAAAACAAGGAGAAAACTATAACGAAACATATTGCTTCAGTTTTTTTTTTAATTTACAAACCTCTTCAGGCGTCGTTCCCATAAAAAACAATGCCGTTTTGGTCAATGCCGAGTTGAACCAGCTCTCGTTTCGAAAGGCATCGGTTTTCACGTAGCCTTAAAATAAAAAATAAACTAAATAAAATAAAATAAATATTAATTGAACTAGAAATAAAGTAAAGGGCTCTCACCAGGACACAGTGTGTAAATATTTACACCAGAGCCCTTAACACGTTCATTAAGTTCAGTAGCATAGTAGAGTATTGCGAGCTTCGAGTTGGCGTAGGGCCCAAAGTTCCTGATACCGAAGTACCCTGTCTTTGTGAGCATTAAGTCCTCCAGATCCAATTGAGCGATTCGATGGAGGGAAGAGCCCACAAATACAATTCTGGAAGATTTCCAGGTAAAGCAATATTGGTCAAGGTAAAGCGAACTGTAGCGGCCATTGGCTTACCGGCTCGGAGCCGACGCCTTCAGAAGATCTAGCAGCAGATTAGTTAGGAGAAAGTGTCCGAGATAATTAGTGCCCAAGTGCACTTCAAAACCGTGTTTCGTAGTAGTGATCGGTGGACTCGTGTACAGGCATCCAGCGTTATTGACTAAAATGTGAATTTCCTTACACTTGGAATGGATTTCTGTGGCACATTTCCGAACGGAAGACAAATCTCCAAGATCCAATTCTACTAGAATCTAAGAAACGATTAATCGATTAATTGAAAAGTAAATAATAAACCAAACAACAAATCTGCATCATTACCAAGGTTGCGTCAGGGTACTTCTCTTGAAGTTCTGCCATCACCACCTTCGCTTTTTCAGTATCACGACACGCCATCACTACGGTGGCACCGCGCCACGCAAACTCCGCGGCGGCGACTTTCCCAATTCCACTGTTCGCCCCGGTAACGACGACCGTTCTCCCTTGAAGGCTTTCTTCCTCCTCCAGAAGGAGCCGTGGGCGCCGTTGGCATTTGTCAAACACAAAATCTTTGACAGCGGATAGCGCCGACATTGTCTAAGTCACTAAACTTTGACCGTAACCGATTGGATCAATTAGTAATCAATCGGTTCATGATTTCAAATGAAATGAACTCAGGCTACGTATTAAAAAGCCTTGCGCACCGTGGATGAAAACAATTGATTGGATCAAGTTATCAAAGTAAATGATACGCAAGTACTGTGATTTACCTCTTTTGGCGATCGATCGATTGATGAATTATCCTGATGATCCTGATTCTAAATCGTGTAAATTGCCTTCTAGAATAAACATTTTCCAATTAGCCTGTAGTTAACTCAATCAACTTAACTTTAATTAACTTGATTCATTAACTTGATACCTTGAACATTAATGTAAATCAATCAAACATTCATCAATTATCATAAATTCTGAAACTTTGTAATTTACCTCTTTAGTCGATGACGAGACGGTATAAGAACATACAGTTGCAACTTGTTTTATTTGTAGTCAAGATTAATTAGGCAATTAGTTAATTGATTCACAATAGCAATTAGTTAATTATTAATTACAAAAGTTAATTATTCGTAATTCGCAAATCACTGTTTCTCGCATATGAGTCACCTGTCATGTGCTTGATTGCAGATCAGCTGACTCATGTAAACAAAAAAACAGCAGAGTGCTCTCTCAAAAAAAAAACAGAAAAATTGAGTGACGCTAAAGTTTTGATTTCGACATTTACGAATTGCGGTTTAGTAAACCTAACCTTTAAAATTATATTAATTAATAACTAATTACGAGCCCCAATTTCAAGTAGTTTAATTACTTTTTAATTACAATTAATTATAAAGATGGCTAATGAGTAATTTGTTGCTTTTTGGTTAATTTGTAATATGTTTTGCGGGCTTTGATGAGCTGGTCGTGACTCCCCATTTCCACGATCCGTCCACCGTTGACCACGGCGATTACATCCGCACTTTGAATCGTGGAAAGCCTGTCAAAATACAACTTTTGTAATTACTGATTTAATTAACTAATTATAATTGTAACTAACGGTAGCTTTTTGCCGAATTTAAAATATTAATTAACGACCGCGTTTACCTGTGCGCAATCACAATACATGTTCTTCCTGCTCTGGCGTTATCCAACGCTTCTTGTACGATCTGAAACGAGAATTTTCCAGTTTTAAAATAAATTATTAATTGATAATTAGCCCACTTACCTTCTCACTTTCCGTGTCGAGAGCGCTGCGATTAATTAAGTAATTAATTAAGTAATTAATTTACCATTATTTAATCCTTATTGCGTTGATTATTTTAGTTTTAGAAAGCAAAGAGTAATTGAAAAAAAATACCTCGTAGCTTCATCCAAGAGCAAAATCCTTGGATTCCTGATCAATGCTCTAGCAATTGCGATTCTTTGCTAAAAGTATTGAATTTGTTAATGTTAAGGTTAATTTAATGCAATTAAGTTTAATTATATAGTATTGTAGATAATTAATTAAATTTAATTGTAGCATTTGTTTTTATTTAAAAAAAATTGTTAAAGAACCTTTTGGCCACCGCTGAGCTGCGTTCCTCTTTCTCCTACGAGCGTGTCATAGCCCTGGAAAAATACGCTTAATCGCTTTATGATCCGCATTTATTAGTTAATTGCAATTAACTCACCAATGGCAAACTGACAATGAAATTGTGTATATTTGCAGCGAGCGCTGCTTCCACAATGAGATCGCTGGGAACATGGGACTGACCATCGCCGTAGCCGTAGGCAATGTTGTCCCGAATTGAGCAATCAAAGAGGACGGGCTCTTGCGTTACAAGGCCAATTAAGTGCCTCAAGTGCGTTACGTTAAGGGTCCTTATGTCGAATCCATCAATCATCTAAACACAATTAATTTAGTAAATTGAGGCTTTTAATTAGGCATTAAGTAATTTCAATTACTAACAATTTGGCCACCTGTAACATCATAGAATCTCTCCAGAAGCGATACGACTACAAAAATTTCAAATATTTTAATATATTTTGATAGCGTCAACTTAAAAGCTCCATTTCGATGACTTACCAGTGCTTTTTCCACAGCCACTTGGCCTAATTATAAAGTTAATTAATTAAAAAAAAACTCGTAATTAGCTAATTATAAACCTCAATTAGCATATCACGTTTCATATACCCAACGAGTGCAAGCGTTATTCCTGGCTGGAGGTCAAAGGACAAGCCTTGAAGGACAGGGTACTCGATTCTGTTGGGGTAGCGAAAATGCACATCGCTGAATGTTATGCGACCGTAGAGCATCGGACGGAGCCCTTCACGGCTAAGTGGATCAATCGCTGATTTCGTTTCCATCAAATTAAATATCAGCCCCGCTGCCAAATTAGCCTTGGCGTAGTCTGGAATGAAGCTAGTGGCTTGTCCTACAGATACCGCTGAAAATGCAGCGCAGAAGAATACCCTAGAAGTCAACGGTCAAATTATTTTTAATGACGCTGAATATTGTGAAAAGCGTTGTGTACCTGTAGACGTTGATTGGTTCCATTGTGCCAATGCCAATTAAGTAAGATCCATAATAAAAGGCTCCAGCGTAAATGAAGAAAATAATCGCTTCGGAAAATGCGAACGCTAGGCCGTACCAGCACGCTTGCTTGTGACCTTCCCTAAAACATAGTAACGCTGTTTTGAAAATGACCTTTGACCTTTGGCCTAAAAACAAAGGTTTCTCTTTTTTTAAGATGACCTTTGACCTTTAAAGGTCAAGCTTACGCCACGATTGGTACAAGTTGTTCCAAATATTTTTCGTAGAAGAGCTGCTCAATGGAAAAGGCCTGAACGGTTTTGATGCTTTGAATCGCTTCTGTAGCGATTCTTCCAGCGTCTTCCATCAGTTCAGCGTCCTTCTTCTGCCCACCCTTTTGAACTTGTATTTGAATGTATCCAGCGACAACTAAAATTGGAAACGCTGCCAAGAGTACTAGAGCCAACTGCCACCCAAATACAAAAGCGATTCCCATGCCCAGTGCAATGGTCATAATCGCTGAAATAAAGGTTCCCAGCCTGTGGCCCGCTGCCTAAAATAATACGCTGAATTTCGGTAAAAGAAAACGCTGTTAGTCTGATTTCGCCTGAAGCTCACCGCTTTCACCAACGGTGCGTCACGAGCAAGGCGCGTTGACAGTCTTCCAGCGGAGTTGAGTTCCTGGTCGAACCAGGCCAGTGACTGGCGCACGATTCCAGTGTAACTCATCAAACGCAGGCGCATCGTCAAGTATTCTCCTGAAGACGCAATCAGAATCGTGCGCAACCAAAATGCGAAGGCACTCACAACTGCCAAGAGTAGGAACATACAAGCCCAAAAAACTGAAGCGTCGATCAGATCTTGTCCAGTGAGAGAAAATGCCTGTTTTTAAAAAGTACTATTTAAAAAATATCGTGTTTTTTTAATCACTGTTTGAAAATGTTTTTCAAACAAATCTACTAACGACAAACATTTCGGCGTAAAAGAAGGCGAATATTGGCAATACAGCGCCCGCCAGTAAGCAGCCAACTGCTCCACCAATCAGCATCAACCATTCGGGCCTATTCACTTTCAGTACTTTCCAGATTCCTGGATAAGTTGCGTTGAGTTCGACCGCTTCCTGCGTCAAGCGCGCCCGATCCGGATCCGGCAGCGACAAACGTATTTTGCGTCGGTTACCTCTAGTTTTGCGGCGCAGGCGTCGCTCGTACTCGAAAATTCCCTTGGGGTCTTCTTCTCTAACATTTTTGTTTAGAAAAAGTGCTCTAAAAAGCTGTTCTAAAAAGTAATTTAAGCGAATTAACTTAGTTTTACAAAGAATCGTAGGACGCGCTTGCGTCATCCGCGAGCTCATCCACGACATCCTTGGACGTTTGTGCTGTTACTAAATCGTAGTAGAATCCTTCTTTTGTCATTAATTGATTGTGGTTTCCGGTTTCGACTATTACGCCATCCTCATTAAAAATTTAAAAAAGTTAATTAATTTAGGTTTGCTATAAGTTAATTAGGTTAGGTTTAGGTTATTCAAATTTTGTTAATCAAACCTTACTTTGATGGCGTAGATCATGTCAGCGTCTTTGATAGTGGAGAGTCTATGGGCAATTATAATCGTTGTTCGATTTTGTCGCGCTTTGTCAAGTGCCTCTTGAACAAGCGATTCTGACTTGGAATCCAAAGCGCTGAAAAAAAACGCTTTTACAAAAAAAAAAGTTTTTAGGCAATTGGGCCCCTTTACCTAGTTGCTTCATCCAAGAGTAGTATAGATGGATTTCTAAAAAAACACAGTTTCAAAAAGTTTTGTTTTTTAATTTGCAGCGATTATGCTGAAGTACCTCACAAGCGCTCGAGCAATGGCAATGCGCTGCTTCTGGCCACCGCTAAGCTGTGCACCGCGGTCTCCAGTTAATGTTCCGTAGCCCTAAAAAATTAACATTAAAAATTAGAAATTAGTTTCAATGAAACGCCGTTTAATTATAAAAGCCAATCAACAACGGACGGGATGATTTACAACAGTTTTGTGTACCTTGCGCTGAATAATACTGATCGTGTAATTCAAAATGTATGTTTGTAACAGGGAGCCCACTACCTATTTGGTAGGATAGTGAGACTCAC
>VYYI01001706.1:0-17966 GCA_021029175.1 Bilobella aurantiaca
TACGGTGTGACAGAGGATTTTAAATCCTTGTTAGCTCCAAAGCATTACATAAATTCTACACATCGCAAGTTCACAAAAAGTCAGGCTACTTGGAAAGTCAAGCTGGAAGGGAGAACGTGCCTGGAATTTAGGAAATCCCAAGTCAATCCAAGCGAAAGTCAAACCGATACATTTTCAAAGGAATGCGCCAAAGACTTACGACTCTATAAGAGAATCCAGAATGCTTGACGCAGCGCAATGCACTGCGAAACAAATAAGTAGGGATGGATTCCAGGCCGGATCGCTGGAATAAGGGATCTCTGACAAAACAATTATACCTAACTGACGATCCTTGAAGTTCCCTTACGCTTTCTCCATTGTCACATCTTCAAGGGCCCCCCTTTCTTCAGCCCCTTAAAATCGATTGAAGCTTTTGCAACGACATTCACTGAAGGACACTTCAAAAGTAAAAAAAGCTGAGAGCCTTTGTCGCACTAGCAATTATAAAGGCGGACAAAAAATCTCCTCTCAAGAAACCTGAAAATTACTGTCTATTTTTAATTTGCTGAAAAGGCCCTTTTTGACTGTCCATTGTCAACGGACTTGAAATAAATTTTTGGAGCGTCTTAGAAAGTGGTAATGGAAACCCGTTTGTACGCTTTGATGACACAAGCGAGCGCTGGATCCAGCTCCAGCTCAGCACAAATAAGTAGGCTTCATTTGTACTCAAGTCCCACACTGCCCTTTATGTACCCTTATTTTCACCAGACTTTCTCCCTTGGACTTTCTCTTTCTATTCTACTTTCTTCCTCAGCCCAGAACACTTGTTTTCATCATCATTCCTCCACTGCACCAAGGCTCTGAGCCCTTCATTCCATTCCAAAGGGCCTTTAGTTCATCTGTCATTCTCAACATCTGGAGTAAATTACTCCAGAGCCTACTCTATAAACTACTCTCTGCAGGATTCGCTGAAACGCTGAAAAAACACGTTTTAGTTTTAAGGCCTCACACAAGTAGCAAAGATCATCTTGGAAGAAATAAACAAAAACAAGACCAAATTTATTCTATCACGACTCGAAATTTGTTATTCGTTTTTTAGCCTTTTCAAAAGCGTTCGTGAGCACTGGAAGCGATCATAGTCAAAAACTTTTAAACTTTTTGTTAGCCAAAGTTCAGATCTGCCTTGAATAAGTTAATATCATTTACTTTGTGCGACGACAAGATGCTGTGGGAGAGATGAGTGTTTATGGAACTTTTAGTTGTTAAGGTATTCCAGCCTTCCAGATATTCCAGGCACCTCTTGCTCAACCCCGCTGAGAGGACCTGGACAAAACGCTGAATAGAAAGTGGATCTCTCATTCCCTATGCACTTCACATATTTATTAGGCCCATCATATCTTTGATTTCCAATTCGAGAAAGTATGGACTTGCCAAAAGTTTCAAAACTTTTTTTTTTTAACTTTTATAAGTATGGTGCAACTTTTCCATTTCCCTAGAGATTTGGCAAGAGGGCGGACGAAAAAGATCAGGAAGATGGTCGCTGAATAACACTAACACAAAAACTTTCACTTCATATTACAATTCATAGGGCGCATTTCAACTTTCTCCGACTCCAAGCCCCCTTTCACTTAAGCCTCAAAAGCATTTCCAATATTTTAATAACAACAATATTTCCCTACATCGCCTCCAGTATAAAAACAAGTTGAGCAATTGCCCGGTAAAAAATAGTACGAAAAAATTGTAACTTTTGAATTTTGGCTTGACTTGTGTTACAGCTTTTCAGGCTGGAATTTTAAAATACACATAAGTCTTGCTTTGTTAGTGTAAAATGCTTGTTTAAAAAGTTGTTTAAATTAAATTTAGAATTTGTTTTAAAAAAAGAGGGTCGTTGTGAGCCTAGTTGTGACGTTCCCATATGATAGGGACATTATCGATTATAAGCGTAATTTGAGCAAGTGAAAGTAAAGTTTGGAAGAGTTGGCTCATCTCCTGACAAGAACTAATCACTGGATCATTTTGGCTGCCGTTTAGCAAGGACTGATGACTGATAATTTGGATATCAATGGGCTGTATGGAAGCGTTCGGCGGAAGATCCTTTGAGCAGGAGCCAGGCGAATTGGGAAATTAGGAATTGAACAGGAAGTAAAGGGGCCTCTAGGCAAGAAAGAGGCCCTTTTCAAACGAAAGCGGCGCATTTCCTTTTGCCAGTTGCTGAGGGATAACCCCTTGTGAAGTAGGTTCTGGTTGATGTGATCTAATGGAACTAGTGCGAAAGTGAGGAGGAGAAAGTCTTGTCAAATACAGAAGGCGCTAAGAATTTACTGTTAGCTTAACGAAAGTTAGAAGAATGTTTAGGAAGAGACAGAGACAGATTTCTGCGGGAGCTTTCTTTTACTTTCACCAACACAGATTGCGCCGCGGCCGATTCACGTCAGTCAACTCGAAATGACAGAGGTGTTTGTACAGGGCTTGAAAGTAGAGAAAACCAGAAAAAAAAAAGACAAATAAGATTCACTGTTTACTTTCATTGATTTTTTTTCATACCCTAAAACAATCGGAGACGCTCAACTGGTGAAAGTTTCAAGAATTACTCAAAAATTTGTTTTGAAAAATGCGCTTTTTTGTAAACGGTAGTAGAAAAAAAAGCATACATTAGTTTTTCGGGTGTTTCAAATCCTGTATCCTCAAAGTACTAACTTAAACTTAAAATTTTAATAGGTATCGCGACAAGGAACCACTTCAAAAAAACAATACCATTAGAATGGTATCACCCAAAATTTTATTTTCATTCATGCGAACTTTTTGTTATGTTATCATTAACAAGATGTTTAGCTAAAAGTGCTCTTTTGCACACATTTTACACGCCCTACTTTCACTTTAGCCGCTTTCACTTTGGCATAGCCATTCTTCAGCCACGGAACTCTGATCCCTGTGAAAGTGCATTGAATAATTGATTGGAGCCATACGCGAACCAAAATATTTTATGACGTTGTGTGGCAAAATTGTTGAATTTCGGTTTATCCATGTTACATTCACATTACGTTAATTTGGAACATTTAAAAAATTAAAACAAGCAACAAAAAACACATTTTTGAAAAAAAAAAATTAGTAATGTTGAAAGAGCGTTGATATAATGTAATTTCCAGAAAACATTGCTCCCAGACAAAACAGAGGACATTGTTGTTTTGAAACTGTTTTCTAATTCGGCCGAATTTAATTAGTTCTACAAATCAATGAAATAGACAACTCTGGAGCTTTCCCAAATTTAGAAAAAGGTAACTAATTCCAACTGAGTGGAAGAATCCAATTAAAAGTGGGAAAATAGTTTTGCGAAAACTTGGACCTCCGAAATTTTCCCCCTGTAAAGGCAACGCGGGGTTTTCAAATACGGCTTATGGCAATTGCCTTATCTGGAAATCATGAAATAGGAGCGAAAAACAGAGAAAGGGTTGAGTCAGGTATGCAAATTATATTTAAACTTCTGGATGGAATGGCAGGGAAAGTTGGGGAAAGCCAGTTTGGAATTTAAAATGGATCCCTTTTCCCTACGCTGAAATTAGAAACCGAACTGCAAAATGGACTTTGTTATTTTTCTATGTACTTCTTTGCGAGGAACACACTATAAGACTTCAGTGTTATTTTTTAAAAAACCGCAAATAAGATGACGAAACATTAGATTTTGAAAGATGAAAACAAAGAAAATATGATATGATGGAGAAAGGCCCGTCGTCACTTTCTCTCATTCTACTTTCTCTTTTCCACATGCCAAAGTTATGTCAAATTGAATTTGGATATATCCTCTTCCATTGTGTTATTATTGTTTCCATTTTTATTTTTCCTTTTGAATTCAAAAGAAAGTTCACTCACTCGAGTTCTGCGGAAAAAAAAAACAGCGGAGAAAGCAATTTTTTGTTACACCACTGCCCCTTTTTTTTTCTTTGCAAAAATTGTGCAAGAGAATAAGTTTTTAGCAACGGGGAAAATGCCTTCCTTCCTTTATTTTACAACTTTTTTTTTTGAATTCAAAAGGGCGGTACGTACAGATCCATAGAAAAATCAATTTCTAATTGCTTTTTTTCAATCCTCACAGGAATTCTTCAAAGAGGAATCCATAATAATCTTAGCCAATTCTGAGCACGAAATGTCAAAATTGAGGCTACCGCCTCCGAACCACGCTTTTAGCTTTCTCCAATTAAAACACTTCGTAAACCGTAATTGCTGAGGATTCTATATAGAAACTGAAAGGAAGAAATTCTAAAAATAAAAATTTATCTACTACAATCATCGGTTTTTTTCATTCAGTGGCATTTACAGCCACGTTTATAAAATTGATTAACTAAAATTCTAGGAAAATGACCCACTTACCTGTAATTTTTTTTCTATTTTAAGGCATGTTTCATTTTCCCTAATAAATTGAGACAATTTTTTTTATTTTTATACTACGTCGAGCACTGCGGAAATAAAAAAAATGTCCTATAGCGTCTTTTGTAATGAATTTCGCATGAAATACCGCCTTTTTTCCCCTTTACTTTCTCCTCGGTCAAATTGCGAAAACATATGTTTATGGCAAAATAAATTCCAGCAGCATTTGAGGGAAGCTCGAGACCTCAAAAGTAAAAAAAAGCAGCGCTTCCAGTGCTGCTGGAAAGTGGTTCAGCGTCTGAATTTAATGCACATTTTGTTTTAGCCCTGTGTCTCCAGCTCCCAAAGAAAGTTTAGTGAAGCCGCCTTGTAATGGAAGGATTATGGTCTTACGGAAATGAAAGTCACTTTCTCCTCTCGCTTCGGCAAATGAAAAAAGGATCACATAAATCCATCATTGTTTAACCACCGCCACAACCGTAGGGAACGCTCCCTAAACGCCACAATTTACCAAAATTCAAGCCAAATTCCAATTCCAGAGATTTGCTTTAACAGTCGTCCTTAAAGCTTCCCGTAAAGCCCTGCATAAATGCAATTTCGATTGCTTTTCAAAAGCAAAAAAAGAATCCTCTCTGGGAACAAATTTGCCTTTGTCATTTTCATTTGCATTTGCCTCGATCCGTATGTAAAAATTTGATTACGACCTCTGATTGATTACTTACAGTATTCACATTGACGTTTCTTCTTCCTTTTCCAAAGGTTTCCTCTATTAGCTCAAAATCATAATTTTTTTTCATGCCATTTCAAGTTACGACAAATGTCAAAAGTTAATAGATCCAGGACCACATTTCACAAAAACTGAATTTTTTACTTTCACCGGAAGTAGATTCACCAATCTCCGAAGTAAATCGAGGAGCAATGATGTCGGTGTAATTGCTTAATTTTAAAACTTAAATTTCAAACTTACGATTTTTAAAATTTTCAAAATTTCTAGGAAAACTATTTCACCAGCACAGGTGTAACTTCACTTAACGGTTAATTGATTGCCTGTAAGATCATTCACTAAGTTCTGTAAGTGAAAATCACTTTAAAGAAAGCCAGAGTGGAGGAAGATCAACTTTCTCTGTGAAACCTAAAACGCCGACTGATAGGAGAAAGCACTTTGAGAGGCTCTTTAGGCATTCTGCTTTCTCCAGCTTTCTCCAGAGGCTTCTAACCCTCCAGCAGCTCTGTAAGGGCTCTTCAACCCTCAACTAATCATCCCTCTCTTCCTTTAAAAAAAAGTAATCAAAATCTGCTTACCCACGTATATTGAAGGCCTCCAAAAAAAATTTTAAATTCAAATTTTTTTTAATTCAAATTTTAATTTCCCAGACGTCTGTCAGAGGCCCCTCTAAAATAGCGCCAAGGGCACGCGTGGCCCTCATTAGCAATTAGAATCGAGTTTGATTAGTGCTCAATTATCGTGAGATTTGGTTATAAGGATTGCTCTAGCCAAATGATTTTGCGTTGTCGACCTTAATGACTAGAATTTTCATGTGTTGCGAAACTTTTGGTTTATTCGATAGGTAATTATTGACGAATTTTAGGGAGGATTTCCCAAGGGCTGGAACGCTGGAAGAGCGCTTTTGTTTAGGATATATTGATCTCGAAACTCAATTACATGTTACTGGGGTTTGGCCCATTCACTTTCTCGGTTCGTTTCCCTTTCCTTCATCTTTATGTCTTCTTTATCCCTGTTCATGTCACGGACACTGATTTTTATGGCAATGGAGAATAAACACTCCAATCATAAAACAATACAGAAGACTCCCACACCATCCACGGCAGCTTCATTCAACTTTCTTCCATTATTCAGCCTTCTACTTTCACTTTTAACAACATTAACCTCCCGGCTCCAAAGGTAACCTCAACCTCCAAAAACTACTGTCAAAGGACGAGTTTTGAAGGCCGAAGTGATTTTGGCTCCTTGTTTGAGCAGAATAATTAATTAAAAAAACTTTCCTATATGCCAAACAGGGTCACGGAGAAGAGCGTCATATTCCAGTTATGCAAATTATTTTAGAGTATCTGCTGATTTTAAAAGATTTTTTAGCAGAAACTCTAAACAAATTTTAAGCTTTGATTTGAATGCCTTTTGAATCCTCTTAAATGTAGTGATGGAGGCTGAAAACGTTGTTTTTTGTTCAAATTTAATGATCTGCCTTTTTTTTTTAAAGAGAGGAAGAGAAAGCATCCGCTATTTGAATTTTTTCTCTGTAGAATTATTAAAATTCAAAAAGACTTTCTCCTGCTCCTTCCCTATCCCCTTTTGTTTTGGAAACCTATAATTAAAAGGGGAATATTCCTATTGCCTATATATAATTATCAAGTTTACGTTGGCATAAGTAAACGAAAGTTCATTAGGAACTGGAGAAAGCCATTACCACCTACTGTGCTCTCTTCGAGTGAAAGCTGGCTTAAACTCAACTATTGAATTTTGAAAAAAAAAAAAAACTTGGTCAACTAAAATCAACTAAAATGTTCAGAAACAACCTGAAATAGAATCTAAAAAAAACTGTTCATAATGCTAAACAAAGTTTAACCCAATATTTGAAGAAAAAAACGATTTGAACAAGTCCATTTGAGATGTAGGACAAACAACGCTTGTTTTCGAGTTATTTGAACAGTGTACAGCACCTGTCTTACAGGAAGTATTTGAACAACTGCTCTAAATTAGTAACAGAGGGTTTTAGAAAACGAAAAAAAAACGAAATACTAAAGTTTTACATGATAACCGAGGAGTTTTGAAAGCTAAGGAATATGAACTAGGGTAGACACAACAATCAAACACTTTAAAAAAAAAGTATTTTCAAAATAACATTTGTTGGTTACACAATGAACTGTAGTAATGCATTATCGTTTGAATCAATGAAGCTCATTGTAATGGAAACATTGCTGTTGAATAGGAGCCGAGGGAAGGGCTGACCCCTTTGAATTATGAAGTCCTTTGTAAATAATGGCACATTTCTATGAAGCCAAAGGCAAACAATGAAAGGAAATGCACTTATTGAGGTAGCATTTTACTTCCGCCCGTAGTTCACATGTTTGGCAGTTTGATTATACGGGGAAACTTTACTCAAGGGCTCTCGAGCCAAGTCCACATTATGCATCTTTAAAGTCTCCCTGGGTTCAAGGCTCTTCAGTAGATATGCTGGCTGTAAACCAGGGATCCTAAAGGGTTCTTTTGCAGGGATACTTCCCCAGCACATTTCTCCAGCACGACTTGAGTAGTGCTAGAGCTTGAGTATTTTATTAGACTACCTATTTTTTCATAAGATGAAAATTCGTCCGCCTTATATTGAAAAGTTTTTCAAAAAGTAGTGCAAGGTTTTTTGATAATAAGGGAGTAATTTGATGGGGAGGTAAATTACATGGAGAAAGTTGAGAGGCATCCACTTTCACTCTAAGACAAGTCATTCGTAATTGCTCAACTTATTTGCAATTAAGATCGACTACTCCTCAATATCCTCAGAAAAATCTTCCCAGTAGAACACTACGGGGTGGGAACAAATTTTTGTGTTCGTACAAGTTTCGGGAAATAATAAAGAAAAGTTTAGGCAAGAAAAAATGGCTTCAACATCTTGTAAGTACTAAAAAAGCCTAGTTGGGAATTTGGGATAAAATTGAAGATTCTTCCTTGATGGTTATGTCCTACCTTAGTTTCTACAGCACACAATAAATTCTTGAAAGATCATTAATGCTTTAAGTATTTTTCAAAGTTGAATTACATTTCTGTGCTTTGTAAATCTTATATTCTTTTAAAATTGTAAACTAACATCAATTGAATGATTTCTAATTTGGGTAATCGAATATGTTATTTGCGTCACACTGACACTGTAACTTTAATTATTGTCCAGGAATGTGCACAATCGTAGTTATAGGCTCGATTTTTTTTTAAGTATTGAGACAGCTGCGGTTTTTAAAATAAATTCAAACAGATACATCTCGTCAAGCGTCGCACCGTTAATCAAAGCAGGATTGTTCGATTCGCCCATCGACTAATTTCGTTAAGGAACTTAAATCTAGCCTGTCTGAATATAAAAAATGCTACGACAGGATACAAGGTGAAGACTAGCACCAACTATTTTTTTTAGGCTTCTGCTGGTTGCGAAACATTCACATTTGCTGACTCGTAGCAATCTAACCTCACATTGAAACAAGACCAAGACAATTTAAAAATTACTAATGCAGAGCAACTAAGAGGGGTCAATTTCGCACGATTACTTCTTGATCCCCATGAAGTATTCAGCAACTCCGAAGAAGTACACCATTTGGGCTATTCCAAACAGCGGTGCAATTACAATCATACGACAAGCACCTCCCTTGAAGAAAGCCTTGGGACCTTCATTTTTCAGTATTTTTCTAAAATAATAAGATGAATTAAAGGAAACTCTCTGTAATAGGGAACAGTGAACAACTGATGATTTAAATATTCAATTACCTGAATGCGTCCAATATTCCGTTATAAACTACCTCGCCTTCTCCCTTCTTGAGAAGTTGGAGTCGAGTCTTGACAACGTCAAATGGATTTACTGCGAGAGCAGACAGTGAGCCCGCAGCACAACCAGAAATAAACGACCAATAGAACACAGCTTCTTCAAGAGTCAGGAGACTAGATAACAATTATTACAATTACTGAATACAAAAAATTATGTTTAACACCATTATGGTAAGTGAACTAAACTGACCTTGCGTGGACCAAGTGAGTTGAGTCGCGCAAAGAGTGGAAAATATACAACTGAAAATGAGACGTCCCTCAGCATCGTGGCAGCGGTTCCCTTGTACAGGCCTGTCAATCCTTTAGTTCTTAACAAATTCATCGCAATATTTGTAGCAGAAACTTTTTGAATGACTGGAGCTGCTCCTGCAGTTGTTGCTGCTGTTAACTTCGCCTGTGCTGCCAGCCTCCCAGCATCCTGTAACTGAATCTTCAAGAGTTCCATTGGAGTTGTTATCACAATTTGACAGAATCCAGCACAACCACCAGCCAGCATCTCTCTTTGTACCGGCAGCTTCCCATCCGAAGTCCTCAAGTGATGCCTAAAGAAGTCATTGGCAGCCAGCTTGATTGCTTTTTCGGGTGTAATGAGCAGAATATTGACGCCCGAGCCACGGTACATTNGCAGCCAGCTTGATTGCTTTTTCGGGTGTAATGAGCAGAATATTGACGCCCGAGCCACGGTACATTCCAAAGTAGCCCTCGGACCGATAGGTTTGGCGGAAGCAGTCCACCCTGTAACACAAATCAAGAATTAAGATTCAAACCAACGATACTTCTTCCTTATAATAACCATCCGACAGACACGTAGCGGTCTTACATAGACTTGTACATCCTTTCGCCATTTGGCCCGATTTGCTGATTTTGAAGTCTCGTTTTGACTAGATCCAATGGGAAGACACACGAAACACCGATGATACCCGCTATTCCGCCATTAATTATTTTCGGCAAAAGCCTAAACAATTAATGAAAGAGTCCTTCAGTGAATTACAACCGAAACACGTCACGAACAGCATTTTTTTAAAGGTGATTTATAGAAGTTCATGCATGCACTTACGCAAATTGCTTCGGAACAGTAATCGATGTGGTTTGGGTCTGCGTAGTCGTTGCCATTTTATTTTACCAATTAGTGAGATTCTTGATTACCACCGTGTGACAAATTGCTGCAAAATACCCAAATCGTTAATTGTGAGTAGGACTTCGGATGTTGGATAGTGGATACCGGTCGGAAATTGCTGTGCGTGCTAAAAACTAAAATCTAAAGGTGTAAATTATCCAATTAATTAGTTAATTACTGGAGAGCAATTAACAATTAAAAGGTTAAGAGAAAAGGAGGCTACTTTCTCCTTGCTTTCTCCTAATCACTCCTAAAAACCACTTCAAAATTTCCCACGCCCAACCACCTATCCCACTCATCTTCACTTGGGCGTGATTCCCCTAATTAAGTAATGCTTGTTGATGCAACCCTAATTAACTAATTATTAATTAACTCTTATTTATTTTGATTAACTTTTTCCGTGAAAGCATCTCCCTACAATTAAACCGCTCATGCTCCCTTTTATGTCCACTATCAGGACAGAGAGAATGTTCTTTTTTTTTCAACTCGGTAAGTCAATTAATAATGGAACTTTGATTTTAATTTTTTTTTCTTTTTTTAAATATAATGATTTATAAACTAACTTATGTTTGACCTAAACTACTTGTTAATAAAGCTCTTTTGAAATTATTCCAGTAATTACATAAATCATCGCTGAAATAATCAAGCATTTTTGGCAATGAGGAACTGGAAGATTATCATAATTACTAATTAAATTCCCTTCAACTCAAAAGCTTAAACACAAATACAATTTGAACTCAACTTGAAAAATAAATTCACTTAATTAATTAACTTTGAATAACTCAATTATTTTTGGAATCACCGAAATTAACTTTCGAAAAAAAAATACTAAAAATAGGAACACAATACGTAAACAACACACTAGATTAGGACGGACGACGATCAAGCTGAGCTTTTGCATGAAAAATTCCTCGATATGTAATTTTCGATATCCAAGCGAAATTGACCGGTAAGCTGCCAGAGCAGCCCTTAGAGGGGGCGGGGTTCAAGTACCCCTAAAGTTGTTCAAACATTTTAGCAAAAGAGCCTAAAAAAAATAGCAAAGTTAGATACATTAGATGGAGCATTACCTTGTCAAATAAGCTAATTTGTCTTGTTAAATCACTTACCAATCCTGGGTAACAAATCTAAGGACTTCGAAACAAAGTGATCTTCAAAATGCTTTGCCATATGTAAGTCCAGTTGCGACACCGTTTTTCGGCGGCGAGCACGAGAGGCCATGTCTGCAGCAAAAAACATTTTGGTCAAATAACCCTCCGAGATTTCCTGGAGAATGTCCAGAGCCAAGTTTCCCCAACGGAAGTCTCCGTAGTCCTCCCCGATACTTTTGACCAGTTGTCGAAAGGACGACTTCGGAATTGAGTACCGCCGACCGTCCGGATTCTCCGGAAACGAATTGCTGAAACATGAATCCGTCAACACGGTGGAATTGAACGGAAGTTGTCGGATGGGATAGGTCGGAGAAATGGGACTCGGACTTTTGTCTCCGAGAACGCTGGAGTAGCGGAAACGGGCAGCGTTGGCAGTAGGAACCATTATGATACGTGGAACTGGTGACGGACAGTGGGCCGGAGGAGGTCCAAGTGGCGATGGTGGAGGCACCGCGACCGCCGCCGGCGCAGTGCTGGATGTAGGCCGGGTTGCAGCCGCTGCAGCGTTCGCCCTGGGATTTCCAGCTACTGGCACCGCCCGCACGTTGGACTGGATTCCAGTTCCAGTGACCACAGCCGCTGCAGCGTTCGCCCTGGGATTTCCAGCTACCGGCACCGCTCGCACGTTAGACTGGATTCCAGTTCCAGTGGCCACAGCCGCTGGTGGCTGTTCTGGCCTTCCCTTCTTTGGAAGCTTGACTTTAGCCTTAGGTCCCATTATGTCGCAGACGAAGCAAAACACAGCTAAATAAATCTTTTGGGACAAAAAGTCGCCTGTTTCTATTGTCTCGACAGATTGTCCAGGTAAATCTTCAAAAATGACAAAATCTCTACCACTGTGGACAATTCCGATCGAAAATCGGCAATATAGAAATGGCAAACAGGCACGACATGGCGTAACTAAATTGAATGAAGTAATGTGGAGCTTTTGATGTGAACTAACTCGATGATACCTTCAAGGCGATAAGGATACGAACGAAGTCATAAGATTTTATGACAGTTTTCTGGAACTGCTTATAATGCTCATCTCAAAGATTTTGCAAAAGAGGCGTCCATAACCTTGTAAAAAAATGCAATTATTTTTAACCTTATCTCTTTTGCACTACCTTACCTTTATGTATGCGTGTGAACATTTTTAATAGCATCAAGGTATGTTAGAAATAGAACAGCACAATATTGATTAAAAAAAACTTCCAATAACTACAATAGACTATATTACAATAGGCTATAATAGACTTATGAAAACTCAGATCGGTCAAATTTTTTATCTAGTTTTTTTTTAAATCCCGAACCCTCCTAAACCCAATATTACAGACTTGGTGCGGCAACTCTTATTTATAAGATGCGCGAATTAAAAAAAAGTACGTCCAATGCACATTCTCTTCAGCGATGAGAGCACATCGCCGTTTTACGTTAATAGAACATCAGTCATGGCATACTTCCATGTCCAGATTCTCGCCTTTGTTTCAAACGCCTTTTGGTTCCGTTTTCGTAGCGCTCCTATCGAAGGCTCCATGCAAGGTTCGCAGGGGTCAGTGAGGAGACTTTGGATGGACAATAACGTCTGAGGAATGAATAAGGCTAAAGTCCAGTTGTGCTGAATACAGTCAACGCCAATGTCTCCATGTCGCGAAATGTTTGGGTGGTAGACTCGAGTCAAGAAACGTACCACCGGTGGTTTGAGTGGATAACTGCGTGATCAGAAAACATTGGTTTTGGTTCAGCTTGCCCCAGTTATATTTAATATAATATCTAACTAGTCTTACTCGTGTGGGATCTTAATATTGAGGTAGAAAACTCCGCCTTGATATGGACTTTGCGGGGGACCAAAGATCCTTGCCAGCCAGTTGTAATTTAGATGATCCAATGGAACTGCTTCAATGCCTTCAGGATGGTCTGATACTAACCATTTCAGCTCCTTCGAAAGACGAACGGTTCGCAGTGACCGGATCCCCATCACTTCGTTACCATTTGCAGGTAGCAGGGCTGACGGGATGCTTATTTTAATCCAGCAGGAAAAACAGCATAAACTTTTGAGGCTAATGGTACAAAAAATTTAAATTAATGAAACGGTGTCATTTGCTGTAGATTTAATCGGAATCATCCGCCTTTGTTTGTTAAACTTACAAAGTCACAAAGACTTCGTACCAATCCTTGACTTCGTAGATAGGTCTGAACAGAGGCCATTTCTCCATAACGAAAGATTTCCATGTATCATTGGATACTAAGTCAAGAATGATGGTCTTCCACATCATGCGAGTTCTTGATGCAAGGAGAAGAGAAACGGGATCCAGTTTTTGAAAAATGATTCTCCAAACTACAAATAATTTTGTATAAAAACAATTAAGGAAAAAGATAATGTCATATACAAGATCTTTCATTTAATTACTCTCGGGCGGAAGTTTAGTGGTTAAATCCACTTCTGGAATCATTTTGTACATTGGAAATGGCGTTGTAAGAAGATTTAACCTTCGGGAAATTCTTTCCTGCTCCCGAGACTCGGCTGAGATTTGAGGAAGATTATTGAAGATTTCATCCGTCGGAGAATTTTCCAAGCTGGGATTGTTATTTATTCCCGATGTTCCTTGCGAAATTCCTCCAGATCCAGATGAGCTTGGTTGTTGACTACTAGGATTCAGAACGGAATTCAGTTGCATCGAAGCCAGATCGTTTATGCTTGCATCCGGTACAATTAAAGGAGGGACATTTTCAGGGTTTTGATTAGTCGAAGGTAAGATGGCCGGAGCATCTTCAGAAGGCTCATCATTCCCAGAATCTCCGTCATCTTTCTTCAAGTATAAAACGAAATTCTTAATTTGACTAAATCGTACCCGTACGAATTTCATACACCATTTTGTTCATTTTCCAGTTCCAGGATATTAATTCCCTGAATTCTTACCTCAGTTTGTGTCTGAGTCATGCCGTAACCCCAATTTTGTTGTGAATGAGAAATATCAAAATGTTCGACATAGAGGAAATCGTGACATATTTCACATAAGGGATCTCCGTTCGCAGGACCATAGTATCCACCACAATGATAGCAGGTCTCAGCCTGTAAAGAAACCAAGTTATTATTACATTTGTAGCGAAAAGTAGGGCCAATGACCGCTGAAAAAACCCTTCAAAGGGTTCATGCAAGCCACCAAAAATCCATTCGAAACAAAGGTTTCGCTTATATGTTAAATTTAGTCAATCGTTGATTCCGAGAAATCTTCAGCAGAACCTTCAAGGAAGGGAAGGACGACCTTTAACTGACTGCGTTTCTAAGCTTAAAAATAAAACCTCCTGAAGGAAATCAAATAAAAACCTCGTAAAATTTGCATTTTGTTACATTCCCTAATAATTCTGCACATAGATAAGTTCAGGCTTATCTACCAACCAGAATCATCTTAAAATCGCAACAGGTAAGAAATGCAATTTATTCTTTTCAGAAGCTTCCCTTCCTTCCAGTCGTCCAGCATCTTTGTTCCAGAACATTTCTGTTAGGTTTAACCATCCGAAAGAGACTTTGCCATTTTGTGTCAATTTTTTTTTACTAAACATGAATCTAGAAAACGGAAGTCCGATTCCATCGAAATCGGGCGACGCAGAAAAGCCCGAGCGTCATCCCCTGTTCCAAGACCGTTGGACTATTCCATTCAAAAAGGAATCCATCCTCTCCTAAGTTACGTAAACTCCAGTAAGACGACAATGACCGCCTCCAAGGGCCCAATTTTCAAGGACTCGTATAAAGTAAGGACGGTTTGAATTAAAAAATAGGTATCGTTTTAAAGATTAATTATAAGCAGTATTATTTTTCGCTAAATTAAATTGTTATGTAAATAGAAGGCCGTTGAATTGAAGAAAAACTTGAAAGACGCCAAAGCCGAATCATTAGCGATCCACGAGCGCATCAGAAAAGTGAACGAAGATGCGGAAAAGCGCATTGGCGATGAGAAGGTAGAAGCGAGGAAGCGTTTCAGAATTAAGAAGGCAGCGCTTGATCAGCGAATGAGAATTAAGAAGGCAGCATTTGATCAGCGAATGAGAATTCAGAAGGCAGCGTTTGAGAAGAACTTTCGGAAGCGCATCACAGACAATACGGAAACGGCAGAGAAACGAATTCGTAAGGGCTCGCAGACCCGTGTCAATAAGGAGAAGGCCAAAAACGACGATGTTCAGAAGCGTATTAAGATGCTGGAAGCTGAAAGTAAGTTCCTTATGCACTAAAAATCCTCCTAAAAATCGACATAAACTTACGATTTTTTTTAGTTCAAAATTTCAATTAGAACAAGCCGAAAAACTGCAACACGTTATCGTCAGTCTTTCCATTGTATACTTATAATTATCTCTTTCTATCTTTATATTCATTTATTTTAAGTTGCGTAAGCTGTAATATCTAATTAAGATATTATTGGTTTAAGTTAATGAAAGGTATTCTAAGGGTGACGAGACGAGTGGCAACAATTTAGAGTAACTTTGTTTTACTTCGACCTCCAAATCACCATACTTAAAACCAATTGAGTTACATTTACAAACCTGTGAGTTCAAACCATCATCTGCTCCTGGAATGTCATCTACGTCACCGCTACATAGCCCATGAGCTCTGTCACGGTCACGGTCATCAATCGGAAGATGGTCCATTTCCAAGGTCCGTTCAATCTCCATGATGGATTACTACTAAGTTCAACTAGTAGTAATTACTAATTAGGCAATTAGTGTAGTAAGAACTCCCTTCTTTTCAATTGTTGCTTATATGAAGTATTCCAAAAGCATACCCACCTTAACTAACAAATCCTCAATTAAACTAAACTAATTAAGCAATACTTAAGTAACACCTACTATTCTGTTTAAGTTTAATTAGAATTTTCTAGGTAAAATGTGAAACATTTGTGAATAACCTACTCAATTTGTTTTGAAAATATTTTGAATTTCTTCGCGCTTTAAGTTGCTTCAAGATGCTTTCCTTATGCTTTTGTGTACTATGTTATCTTTATGAAAAGAATACTGACTCAAGTTGAAAAAATCAGAAAATCAATCAATTAAAAAGTTAACGAAATTAATCAATTACTGAGCTCTCTCAGTAAAGGAATACGATATCATAGAGGTGGGTTTTAGAAAATTTACACAATTCCCATCGCATTTCCGGATTTTTCAATCACAAAAATAGTGTGTTTTTTCTTCAAAAAAAAAGCTTTTAAAAAATGGAAATGGAATACCTTTAGTTAAAGGTAAATGACACATTATAAAACCTAATAATTCGAGTTGATTTAAAAGAAATAAAAAAAATTACAAGAATTTTGAGGGTCACATTATGAGTATGACGACTGTTCGAAGCAATTCAATTAATTTTTTAATTAAACTAATTAATTTGGAACAAATATTCTGAGCTAAATAAATACTAAGAATTAGGATTAATTATAGCAGAGAGAGACGAAGGAGTTAATGACGTATCTACATCAGCGCATTGTTTTGTTGTTTTTGTGGAGAAAATTAAAATGATCTCTTGATGTGTTCCTAATGGCTGAAACTACTTCTAAGAATTACGCACACAAATCACGCACAGAACGTGTAAATAACTTCAAATATGAAAACGATGACGAGGAGAGAATGAAATTAGAACAAGCCAAGTTCCAGGAAGAGCTGGAACGGAGTTATGAAAACGGATTCCAGCTCCAGCACAATGCAGATTACGCTGAATCAAGCGAAAACGAACGCTCGAGTCAGAGATTCTGGTGTTAGCAGCTTGAAGAGCGTGCGCATTGCTTCGCCCAGCGTTAGCACTTCGTCATGTAAGAATCCTGGACCGGATGATGACGGACCGTTCTTTGGACCGCCCACTTCCTTGTCCACTCCGCCCTCAACGAGCCAGAGCGATGACCTGGACGTGGACGGGTCATTCGTCCTACGGCGGCCCGTTCTGCCACGGTCCTCCAGAACTACGCTGCCGTCACTCACGAGTCAAACGGGCCGATTTCAGCACAGTCCACCGCCGCCGTCCCGCCCCACTGATCTTGGCATGGAGAACGGTGCGAGCACGAGCAGCGGCTCGATAACGGAGCAAGCCCATGGGCTCAAGAAGTCCTGCCCCACCAAGATCCCACCGCGGAAGGCAAAGTCCAAGGCGCGAGAAGGCGGGGCCAAGGTGGCTCCACCCCTCAAAAGTCCGCACGCCGTTCCTGTCAGTTCACGCAGTGAGACTCCTAAGCACCTTCTAACACAAGCCTTGAGTCAGCTAAACGCTTCAGATTGGAAGCCTTTGGACTGTGACAAGCCACGCGACTGTCTACCTTCCGCTAACAAATGCTGTCCTCCACCACCCACCAAAGTCGAACAGTCGACGCGTCAACGAAAAAAATGTCCTGTGAAGAGGATCGCTTCGTTTGTGACGCCTGAACCTACTACAGCGCCAAGCACCTTTGACATCAAGCATGCCCCTACGGCGCCGTTAGCAGCGGCCACGATAGAGAAATCTGAGAAGGTGGCCAAAGTCAAGGCTTCGGGCACGCGCCAGGCATTGCGTCCAAAGTCGCAGAGGAATAACAACGTAACAAAAATCAAAGCAGCTAAGTCGATTGCAAACGATTGCATTTGCAATGGCGATATCTCAAACCTCCTGGATGCCTATGTCGACTGGGTCAAATGTGACAATGACGCTTGTTCCACCCAATGGTTTCATCTTCAGTGTGTAGGTCTGGCCGAGGTCCCTCCGGGTGCTTGGTTATGCCCTAAATGTTCTTCGCTTTCTGAAATGGTTCCTAACTTTTCATTCATTGAGTTCGAGCCATCTCCACCTCTCACTTCCAGCTCCTCCGACACTTCTGTCATTCTTCTGAAG
>VYYI01001707.1:0-17964 GCA_021029175.1 Bilobella aurantiaca
GTTATAAGGGAATGAAAAGTCACTCGGGACTTAGAAAATTTCACTCCAAAAACTGGCCCCCTTTCGTTGAAATCCAACCGCATTTACCAAAATTTAGTTGGAGGACTAATTAGACCACTTTGCTCATCTTCAAGTGCATGGAAGTGTTCAACCTAATGGAAACTTTCTAATTTTCAGAATGGAAATATTTAAGCTTAATAAAGTGTCCAATTCAGCAATTATTCTTTTAACGAGTGATTTGTAGTTAGTGCCACAGTACAAAAAGAATATCTTAAAATTTGAAAAAGATTTGAAAAGCGGGTTTTGTATTGATTTTGCTTCTTTTCTTTGCATTGAAAAAAGGATTCTGCCAATCCTTTAAAAGTGTATTACAATCATTACGTTTTATTTGTTTCTGAGAGAAATACTGGCATGAGAAATGTGTAAGGGTTATTTCAATTAATTACTTTTATATATATATTATTCGATTCAGTTGTGTTAGGGCGATATGCTAATTTGATTGAAGCACAGCTAATATTGTATTAAATAATTTGTAGAGTTTTAACTGATACAAATATTCTTTAAAATAAAGTTTGCGCATAATATTTATATTGATTCCATGTAATAGTTCCAAAAAAAGGTCCCAAAAAAGTTTCGAAAAAATAGTCCCGAAAATAAAATTTCTAAAAACAAACTTTACAAAAACCATAAAAGTAAGAAAATTTAATCGTTATATGTTGAAAAAAGGTCTAGAGTCATATTACGTAAACTTAAATGAATCAAAAATTGCAGCTTGCGCTCGCTTGCTTGTCCATTGTATAATCACTTAAACAAATTATTTTAAAACCAAAACCTAACTACTTAAAAGAAGTTATTAATTATTTAAAATTTTAATTGAAGTATAAATTTTATCGTTTTTTTTTTCAAAATTATTTTTTCAAACTATTTTTTCGGAACTATTTTTTCGAAACTATGTATTACCTGCTCCTACAACAAATATATTTAATTGATATAAAACTCTTGGATTAGCGATACTACCTGAAGATCTTTGAGAGTTATACGTTTGAGAAATGGGAGAAATTTTTTAGGAACAAACTGCTTCAATGGCACAACTGATTGTAGTAGCATTTCCGCTGGTTCCTCTTGAATAAAACACACGTTAATATCTGCATCAAAGTACCGTAAATGGTCAATTATTGTGTAAAGTGGTCCTAGTGAAATTGAGCATGTGGGATCTTCATAAATTTCTTGTGAGCAGTATCGAGCAGTTCCATTTCCTTGTATATCATACACAAACAATTCGTTCTGATGATGCACATATCCCAAACTTGGTAGGACATGATGTGGTATTACATCGGCTCGTTCCGTAACCCTAGCAACCGCAATCCCCATCGAGTTGAAATAGTCCGCAAAGGCCTGATTCCCAATTCTAGGCTGTCCATATGTATACAACTCAAAATGAGTGTTTTCAAAAACTTTGTAAAATTTGAATAGAAATATAGTTAGTGCTGCTTGAGCAGCTCCCAGGCTATGGCCAACTAGAATCACTTTGTATTCCGGATACGCTTGAATAAGATGAAGTAAGTTTTTCTTCACTTTGTTGTACAGGCCCAATGTAGCCTTGTAGTAACCTTTATGAAGCACAATTTCTGGATGTGGTTCAAATGGCACCTGAAGTAAACTCCAGGCTCGATACAAATTTGCCAGGTTCTGACCCCCTCGAAAGGTCACAATAATTTCAAGTTTTGCGCTGTCGAGCGCTACGTAGGCTTTAAGGGGTCCCTTGACGATTTCCGTCAGAAATGAAACACTGGGGCGTATTTGCTTGCATGGAACGCAACTCCAATCGATTAAGTCGCTGTAGCAATAGGCTGCGGCTGCGAAGTAGGCAAATTCTCGAGCACGTTCAATTGGAGGTCGAATAAGCGTAGACTTACGAATCGTGCGAGCATTAATTTCAGTCGAGCCGTCGATGAAGTTTAAAATTTCGCGGTTAAAATCTTTTGTCAACTGTTTAAAACTACGTGTTTTAGAATTTACCGATTTCCAAAATTCCGGATCACGTAATGTACACGAACAAACACTCAATAGGGGCCATAGTAGAAACACAAAACGAATAACTTTGGCGAAAAACATTTGGAAATATGTAAGAGTCTTCGAAGCACATTTGGAAAATTGTTCAAAACTTTATAAGTAATTACCAACTTTTTAATTAAATTTGGTTAAAAGAATCTTTTTTGTTTAAATAGCACATTTTGACACGCGTACTTCATAACACGAATTTGTTTCAGTAAATTGTGTAATGCGCTCCTCGAAATGTGGAAAACTGAAAAGGTAAAAAAGTTAAATATTGATTGGTGCATTATACTCGTGTTAGAAAATTATTAAACATTACATTTAAAGACTTAAAACCTTTTGATTGTAAAATTAATTATTTAATAAAAATATTAAATTCTAAAGTTTTAAAGTATAAATTTCAAAAATGTCGCTTCTTGTAAACAAATAAATTCCTCCTAAATGTTCAAAAGCATTGTAATTTTAATTTTCTTGTCAAATTCTTATTCTCATTTTTTTTTTCAAATATTGTGGACCAAACAAACAATATTGACAATTGTGAAGCTTTTGATTTACTAATGACTGTAGCTTAATTGACCTTTTTCTTTTTAACTAACAAGTAACTAAATATAATAATTACCCAAATTTACCAGAACCGCTTATGACTTACCACTAGTTAACCAAGAGGAGCAAGCATCACTGACAACTAGAGGTACTTTGAGGCCACATTGAAGAACTAGGGCAAGTGATTTTGCCTTGGATTCTCCACTCCCTATAAATGTTAAGAAGTTGCATTTAAGAGTAAAATGTTTAGTTTCACTTGATGATTGAAGGTGCAGTGTTTAAGATAATGGAAATAGTTTCCACACGCTGTGAAAACAATTTATGCTCAATGCACGCGCCTCGTCAGTTAAGAACTAGCGTTGCATCCAATCAAAATTGATTACAATCATAATTCTACTAATGTAGACTTCACGAGTGGCGTTACAAAATATGAGGAACTTTTAAAGATTTGATCGTCCATGAGATTAGGATAAATTTTGATAAATTTTCGAGAGGCTTTTTGCGTGGATCTTTCAAATTTTATGTTGAGCCTAATAGCTTCCTGTTTCAAATTTTGAGACTCTTGCTTTTTGATTTATTAAAGACACCATTCTGATTTTTTACATAATTAGAAGAGCGTGTGAATTGTGTATCTATGTGGCATAATTTTTTTTTAAATCAAGTGACATATACTGAAGTAAAGATAGGAATTTTGGTGCTGAGCACAACAATGTTAAGATTATATGATGATTTGTGCGACACTATAGTTTGTAAAAAAAAGAGGAGTTTATTCTCAGTTAAAACTATTAGTGGGAATTTTTTAGTTCATTTCAAGGGTGTGATAGAAATTAAATAGAATCACAGGCCTAATTTAGGTGATGTGATTTGGTGGTTAATTGTGATTAATGTGACCTTGGCTATCATTTGCAAAGGATCAGAGTACCCGGGGCAAACAAAAGCTCCAATTAAAAGTTTAGTATCAGTTATTAAACAATAAAAAGAAAAACAGAATTGTAATTAGAAGCTATATTTTAATTGTACCTTTTGACTGGGGATTTTGAGATTCCTTTTACGGTGATATTAATTTCTGAATGTGATGTCCTTTTATTCATTGTGAAATTAGTGTTAATATGACCTAATAAGTTGAAATGCTAATAAAAGCGCATTACAAGAAACATAAATTTTGTAACCTAACAAATATATTTTTGAAACCAAAATTAAACTAATAAGTTTAGATTTCAGAAATATCTATTAGTATTACCAATATCGTAATATCATAGCTTTATCACATTACTAGTCAAACAAGCCCGCTTTAAGACGGAGAAAGAATGCTCTATACAAACAATGCTTTCGAAAATAAATAAAACAGTAACTTAAAGTTGACAAATTTATGATGATGAATGATTTTTTGTGACTCAAATTTATTACGTGTTTTGCGTTACGCAACTTCCTTTGGGCATATGCTGGAGACGAAAGCGTCAAATAAATGAATAGGTTTTGAATACTCTAAAATTACTTAGATCAGGTTGAACTTTAAGAAAATGCCTTCCGAAATAATACTCCTACTTATTTTTTCTAAAATTTTTCTCATATTGAATTTTCCTAAATATAAATATATATATAAATTATTGGACATTGTCATTGAGATATTCGCAACATTTGTTTCGTTAAGTCTTTCAGTGTATTTTCAATGGAAAGTAAGCTCTTACTGGGAAGTGTACTTGGATTAAAAAATTTTGCATACCGTGATTTGGTAGCACAATTCAACTTTTCTTTAAGCTTATTTAACAGTATGTAGTTTGAAAATAAAAGTGTAATATTGTAGAACAGTTTGCTATTGACAATTCAAAATTTTCAAATCAAAATAATGGTAAACTATTTGTGATAGCTTGAATGGCGTTCGAGAGATTTACAACTTCACAAAAAAAAAGTACTCTGTAATGAGATCATAATAAGCCGTAGTAGAACAGTCATTCAAGTAGCGGAAGTAGGAGGATTGCACGAAAGACATCAAACATTAGGAAATTAGTAAAATTAGTAAAATAAAAAATTGAATCTTGGGTGTGATGGTAGCATCGGAACTATCTCAATAATTGGTTTGTTACCAAAGTATGGTTTAAACTTTCCATTTTGAGGTCAAAGATTCATTACCCATTGAATCGAGTTTTTGGGTTTGTTTAGTACAATTTAGTGTTTGAAAGATGGTTTTGAGATCAAGTGTCATTAAAAGTGCTTAATTATGTTTGCGGCTCATCATCCTTTTTATTTATTTCAGGTATCAACCTCATCACAGCTACAGTGCCGACGAATAAATCGGGCAGGTAATCACAGCATCCATTATCTTCTTAACTGCTAATTAACCTATAATTTCAGCTCAGATAACTAACTCTGGGGCAGAGCATGCGCTAGGCAGGGACGGTAATCGGTATGAAACCTGAAGGTATGGATCGATCTCAGGCCATTCACTTTGGTTCAACATTAAGGTTGTCAATATTAACCACACTATAATATTATTGTGTAAATATTGTGTGTTCTATAGTTTAACGAACTAATTTCATGTTGTTAAGTGCAACTGTTTCCACAAGCTGGGCTGCTCGTTCTTGACAGTTAGATGATCGCATCCTGTTCCCAATAGAAATCATTTTGTTTTTTAAATCTACATTATTGAGTAGCTGATCAATTGCAGTAAGTAACTCAGTTTCTGATGTTTGGTATGGTAGCAACTGCTGCCCATGTCCAGTTTCCGCAATGCGTGTGCCGTTGTCCAATTGGTCGACAAAAAGCGGCAGTACCAAAAGGGGTTTTCCAAAATAAAATGATTCGGTGACTGTATTGTTACCTCCATGCGTGATTACCAAATCAACTGCAGGGATTACTAACGTTTGTAGAACATTATTTTCTCCCCACATGTTTCCATGTAGCTCCAAATTATCACCAATTGGTCCTAAAACAAGTGAAATTATAATAAACTAAACAAACGGGCTCCAGAATTTGTAATTGAGTTTTCAAAAATAAAACATGTTGCCTTCGCTTAAAGCGTTTTCTTCAAATATAAGTACTGACTTAAACAAGACCAAAAAAACACACGAATGTGACAGTTTTATTGATAATTATTATTTTTTCTCGACAAAATCATTCAACAGACTTTTGTAATATGTTGATATAGAGTAAGCCAAAAATCGTTAAAACAATTACGCTTTCCAGAGTTAAAATCAGGTTTAGATTGCAAGATTGTTGCTGGAAGATATCGTATATTTTGCCTTGTAGTAATTAGAATTGGAAAATAAGGTACTTTATTTTAACCCAGGGTTATCCGTATGAGAATTGTTGTGCCTGATAATAAAAAAGTGCTTTTAAGTTTTGCGTTCTATATAACTATAAGGTATTTATTACTACATTAGGTAGATGCCAAATTTGAAACTTACATTCCCATTCTACTGTTGAATGTCTTTTGATTGTCGAATTCAGTGCAAAAAGTTTAAGCAGTATATCTAATTTGAAAGTTTTAAATAAATTTTTCCACAAAAAAAATCATCTTGTGCAAATTTCAGCAGGAGCTATGTCACCAACACAGCATGCCCTTCCTTTGACAAGTAATTTAAGCCAGGAGTGATAAAATATTAGAAGGTAACACATTCAAAATAACTGGTTAATTAAATCGCATAATGGTAGGTTAATTGGTTGATACTGCAGATATTGATATTAAGGGACCTTTTGATATAAATGTTTAAAGCTTTACGATCAAATATATATTTGAGTAAAAAATAAAGGTCAACGCATCTTATGCAGACTCCTTACTTACCATGCCGGGTCCAGGCGAGCAGAGAAAAATCCCGTAGAGGATCTAATAGTAAACAAAAATTTGTTTGCTTTCGGAATTTTAACCGCTAGCGCTACACAACAAAGCTAGTTTAATTATTAGCTCCTGTACGGTTATTTTCCCTGCTGGCATGGATCCGGCTTGGTAAGTAAGGATTCAGCATTAATCAAACATTTTATAAATGACCTTATACTTGTAGTTTTTTTAATTTTCTGTCCTTGTAGTTCGGTTTCAGTAAAAGCTCAAGTGCTGCAATTATTTTTGTATAGGGTTTCCGCCAGCATAAATACACAACCTCTCATTGGCTAAAAAACAGTATGAGTATAGAAATTACTATTGTTTCGAGGAAAGACCGCGCAAAAATTTATTGAAGCAATTTATTGGTTTACCTTTTGATATAACAAATCGATTGGGCGACTTTGCCAAGAATCCAAGCAGTCTTTTCATAAGGACAATTTCACAGGATCCAATTGTACCCATTGAGAAATATATGAGTTTTCCTGGTAGGCTTTGCAGTTGTTCCGGTATTTCAAATGTGCCCTCCACGTGACGCACAAATGCATCAAATCTTTGCCAATTGGGGGGTTGTGAGTAGTACTCTTCGTAGGCTAATTCTTGAGGGTACATGCAGATATTGGCAAAAGGAGACGGAGACAGCCACAATGGGGAAGTCGTCAAGTTCAGCTCTGGGCCTCCATTTTCAAGTACCCAGGCTCTAAATGTGTCAAATAAAGGACGAAAGGCTACGCCGTGCCTTTTAGCGAAGTCCTTCCAGAGAACAGTGTCGCCTTCTTCTGCAGAATAGCCAGAGAATGCAGGAGGAAGCTCTTCACAGCTGTACGTTGAAAGACCAGAAAATGAGGTAGACATGATCCAAGGAATTCCTGTACAAAATTAAGAAAAAATTGTATTGTTACGTCACACGCACGTTAGTAATCCTTTGATAAAAATAATATTTTAAAACAAATTTCTTCATATATATGGTGGTTGAAACAAAAGGATACTAACAAATATTCACATATTTTGTATCATATATTACCAAAAAATGAGGAAAGGTCACAGGAACATGATTAGATTTGTTACAGTAGAAAATTATTGTCTCGGTTGAATTTCAGGAGTAGATTAGCTTCCCCTGATACCCAGGGATGTGAAAATATTTTTTTTTGCACCACGTTTAGCAACATGCAATGATGTTTTTTATTAATAGAGACAAGCCAATTTTAGGACAGGAAATTTCTATTTTAATCCGTGGGACCATCTAAACTTTTAACTTCAACTACCACATATGCATCTGTCATAGCAAGAGACGTTGCTGCTCAGCCCTACAGTGCTCCCCGGTTATTTTATTAATACGTTTTTTGGCGGTGTTGGCCTAGTGGTTGGATGGTCTCTCTCCACTAGCCAGCATGAGAACGGGTGTTCAAATCCCACGATCAGCCAGAAAACGTGTTTTCTGTTGGTTTTCCCCTTAAAGGAATTACCTCGCCTCTGACCTTGGGTATGCTTGTATCTCCGTGATTATGCATACTCAGACAGAGGATATAGAACTTTCCCTATAGGTTTCCCAACAGTCTTCGTTAGAATTTAGAAGACTACCCTCATTTGCACAGATGACAACATCTATGCTAATGAGTCCTTATCCCTACCACATCCCTACAATCTCCTTTTATGTTTCATTTTTAGTGCTCCCTTTTAGACTAAAAATAATCGGTGTGCACTGTACAACTAAAGACAAGACAACCGACCGGGTGTTCAAAATCATTCGTTTTTTTAAACATTTTATTTTATGTTGTAGTTAAGCAGTTTATACATATAGTTTAAAGCTAGTCAAAAATGCACGGCCTAGAAATAACATTAAAGAGCGCTCGTTTTAGGTGTCTGCGCGCGAGCTTTCAATTTTTTATACAACACATGTTTTGAATTGAGAATTCAGGGCTTTTTGAAACTACAAAGTGATATGTTCTTAAAGATAGATCTGTATTAAGATTGGTTTGTTTATCTATCGTAGATACCGGTTTTGTCACGTCGTCGACATGAGCATGGGCCAGAGGGACAAGACAAGGGACGAATGACGAGTTATAGCAGTGACTACACTAACTAGGTCGACAGACTAACAAATTCTGACAACATGATAAAACGATAAGAACTTAAATCAAGGACGTCTGCAAATTTGTGTGTGTGTGTAGACTACTAACTACACACAAAATAGTGTCCACAGGGTCATCGACTTTTTGGGCGTGACAATATCTTATCTTTTATAATTTTCTGTGATTTAGAATCAATGCATCAATGCTATCTGGAGCGAGTTCATAGTTTCAAGTTAAGGAAATTGACTCAATTTAATACTGGGAGAATACTTTAATGATCACATATAACTTCTTTTAGAAAGTACGAGATATTTGCACAATCGACAGTTTGTTAATCCTAATTAAAAGTTGCCGGTGTTGGTCTAGTGGTTAGAGCGTCTGTCTCTCTGCACTAGCCAGTGTGAGAACGGGAGTTCAAATCCCCCGATAAGCCACGAAATAGTCTTTTCTGTTGGTTTTCCCCCAAAAGGAATTACCTTGCCTCTGATCTTGTATATGCCCGTAACTCTGTGAGTTGGCATACGCAGACAAATAATATGAAAATTAGAAATGAGTTGAGTACGATTATAGCTCCTGTGTTTTAAAAGTTACTTAAATGACTTTAATTCTAATTAAAATTATAAAAAAAAATACCAAAAAAATCATGCTTTATGGTACTTTTACTGTCGCTGTTTTAAGACTACAAATATTTATGTCGGGGTCTAGATTCACATTAGAATTAAAGTTAGTAGAACGTAAAATCACATGTCGGCATACCAGTCATAAATGTTTTCGTTTGCAATATTTACCTTGATCAGCCAATGCTGGAACTTGCGTGACATTGTCTACCAAGATCAGGTCAGGTTTTACTCGTAGCAATAGTTCCTGCAATGCCTTATGAGACTCTTTGGTCTTTCTTATTGCTTCCCCGTAGAGCGCAATATTTAAAGTTTCCATTTTTTGTAGTGGTGAAAGCGCAAGCGCAGGGGCCATTTCAGCAACAATTTCACCAAATTTGTCTTCTACTTCATCTACAGTTTCACGTTCGAAATATTCTTCTTCAAAACCAAAAGGTAGCAGTTTCCTTCTCCAAGAATTGGGCGTCACAAAAATTACTTTATGACCGCGTTGTATTAGTTTTTGTCCGATACCAATGCAAGCGTTAAAATGACCAACCGCGTCTAGCGGTGCAAATAGAAACTTAAGCTCTGCCTCCATATTGTATTATTATGCGTTATTATATTAATTATAATTAATTACGCGAACGATGACACAGGTTAGTCAGAACACGTTATAACAAAAATTAAGTGCTATAACATTCTTGGTTGTTCATGGATAGATATGAGCAACTTCAACTGTGTGATCTAAAACAATTCTGAACTCGAAATAAGATTTGCTCGGATATATATAAATGCGAGCGGGAAGAAGTTTTGGAAACAGGTATTTTTAATTAACCAAAGTTTACGTATTTCAAAGTCGCTAAAGGCATATAAATTTTTTTTTATAGTTTCGAAGCCCATTAGGGTGGTAGAGGTCCATTTACATACAATTTTTTCTGTTTTTTATTCTAGGTTTTCTTCTATTATTCAATGTCTGGTGTCTAATATTCCTACTTTCGCTACTTGATTACTGTTTTATCACGGTTTATTGAAAAATTAAGATACATTGGTTGTTACAAATTTAATAAAGTTATCGCAACAAGCCCCTCCTTGGGCAAGAGGAAGCAGAGCATAAAATTAAAATCCTCCTATGCTAGAACGGGCTTGTTTGCTCTTTGAAGTCTAGTCTGGAAAGAATGACAGGTAGTAGAACGGAAATACGTATGACAAGTTTTACAAAATATTTAACCTTTTCATACCGCATTTCATTTTGACCTTACATAGTTATATGCCATAGTAATTTAAAATTGATGAAAAGTACAAGCTATACTCTGTGATTATTTAAACCTGAGTTGAAAATATAACACAAACAACAAACAAGCATTAACTGCCATGATATTAAATCCAAAATTTTAATTGTTCCATGAACGAAATGCCCGTAGGGAGCCATTGTCTCAATAAAAAAAAGTCAATGTACAACACATAATTGCAAGACTGCAAGATGTTTTTTTTTTTCAAAAATTGACTTATTAGAATTTTCGCTTTTTCCGTACATTTTGGATTTATGGTATAAAAAAATGTTTATATTAGCAAAAAGTACAAGGAACATATTTTTAGCATGTTTGTTGATAACATTTTCCTAACTTTAGGCCATATATTTGGACAAATAATATAAAAACTAGCCAACAAGCTCGTCCTAAGACACGCGGCATAGTTCCTTTCTCCACTGCTTGGTTCATTTAAAAAAAATGTAATGCCCATATCTGATTTATTAAAAGAATGAAACCTCTGTCTGCTCGATATTTAACGTGCATATTTAATCAGCTGCTGCACGTTTGATGTAAATCTCAATTAGTGGGTCTTTTGTTTAGCTTTTCGTGAATTCCAATGAATGGTCATTTAAGTTGTGGTCGTTATTAAGGTCAAACTACATTAATTTGTTTCGGTAGCACATCAGTGAAGCTAATTTTTCAAACATGTCAGAGATAGTAGTTTTAAGTTATACTGAAACTCCAAAAACGTAGAAATTTACAAAATAATTATTTAGTCTCTTACTAACTAGGATGCTCGTGTGTATTGCAGATATTGTAACAAAATTACCTTGTACGTTTTTAAGGTATCTACGATAAACGAGTTTAAATAAATTTGGGCATAGACAATGCATAGATTAACCAAAAATTTGCGTGAATAAAATAGCGAGTTAATTAATGAGTTTAGTTTGCAGTAAAAGCTATCCCTTTTCTGAAGGAAAGTTACTGTTACCAGTACAATTTTTAAAATACTCTACTAATTTCTGGAATCAGTTATATGTGTAAGCTAAGCCTGATTGGAGATTTTTCTTGCCTTGATAGGCGTAAGCTTGCAAAAGACGGCTACGGATCGCGTGGAAGCCCTCGCAAAATGCAAAAAAAGGAAGACAAGTCGAAACCAAAAAGTATGTTATTCTTAAATAGCTTGCACAAGAATAATAAAGCTACTTGTCCAGGCAGCTCTGGAACTACTTTCTTGGAAAAAATGTAAATTTTATACATTACGCTGTTTAAAATGAGGATGAAAAAAGATTCAATCGCCAGTTTAATTTGACTTGAAAAACTAGTTTCATTTTTTTGAACATATTTTATTTCCTTCTACTTGGCTGCTGGTTTATTGCGGTTTTGGTTAAATATAATTGCTCTAAGCTAAAGTGTAATATCTAAAATAACTGTAAAATTTTATAATTAACAATCTTCTTTGCTTTACTTTATAGAGTTGCTGCAATGCGTCCGATATATTCATTCGGTAGAAAAGTAGAGTGGAGAAGCGAGGATATCCGAAGAAAGCAGTTTTCTTCTTAATCAATAATCACACACAAAATACGCGCACTCTACTGAACGCTAGAGATGGGCATCGTGCTTAGTTTAAATTTAAAAATAAAAAATACTCCTGTCCTAGATTGGCGTTGACTGCCTTATTAAATGAATACGGTAGCGTGCGTGACAAAGGGAACTTAGCGGTGGACTGGAGTAAGAGTGATTTTTGCTACACTATAAGCGAGTGGACGTTAATACGCTTGTGCAACTCTCAAAGGCACTGTAGCGTTTTGACAGTGAGCTCCCCTGTCCAGCGTTAACTAAGGAAATGAAAGGGCAAACCGTATTAATGAAGGGGCACTCCGGACCAAGGCTTGGTTTATTGACCCTTAAATCCTAATCTGAATCTTTCCAGGGCTCAAAATAACCTTATGACCTAAGGCCTAATGTTAAACTTATGCCCTTACGATGCCAAAACATATTTAAGGCCTATGGCCGAGAAAGAGAAGGGGAGAACCTTAAGGGAGGAACCACTCCTATTTCTGCACATTTCCAGGTGTGTGTGCAACACCTAGCACAAGACTTTTCAGGCTTAAGGGACTTAATGGCAACGCGACTATAAGGCCTTATGGCCAATAACTAATTGTAATTAACTAGCGGCGAGGTGGTAATCTCACAGGAGTTGGTCACACAAAAATTTACATAAACTCTAAAGAGTTTTAGGCATCTTTTTTTCATTTAAATTTAAATAAAAATCCTCCTGTCCCAGGGCCTTGTTGATTGTCTAATAAACGCAGTTATATTTAATTTTGAAGCATAACATGCTTTTTGAAATCATTTAACAAACTACTTTTAAATTATTAAATGCAACAGATTCTACGAGTTTGGCTACTCGTTCTTGACTATTTGATGATCGTATTCTCTCCCCGACTGAAATCATTTTGTTCTGTAATTCCACGTTACTCAGTAGCTGCTCAATTGATGTGAGTAATTCTGCTTCTAACGTTTGGTATGGTCGAAGCTGAAGTCCATGACCAGTTTCTGCAACGCGTGTGCCATTATCCAATTGGTCGGCAAAAAGCGGCAGAACCAAAATGGGTTTTCCAAAGTAAAAACACTCGGTGACGGTGTTGTTGCCTCCGTGCGTGATAACCAAGTCAACTGCAGGAATTACTAACGTTTGTGGAACATTATTTTGTCCCCACATGTTTGCGGCAAGCTCCAGGTTTTCACCAAGAGGTCCTGAAATATGTCAAATTTATGATAAATTACACAAAGGGGATCAAAATTAGTGAACGAATTATCAAAAATAATGATAACTGTTGTTGCTGAACAACGAACAACTTATTAGCTAAAATTTCGATTTAAACCTTAGCACAAGCATAAAAATATTTTAAAAAAAATGTAAGTTTCACCGACAAATACCATTCTTCCTAGTCAATCCCAGTCATTTTGCTCTAGAATTTTTATAAAGGGTCTGGTAAAATTGATACAACAATTGATAACGGCTTTGGAAAGTTATGATTGCAAGACTGTTGCAGTGAGGTAGTCGCGACGTGGGCGTCTTGCACCAAACCGCTTTCAATAATAAAAAAACAAAAAGTGTTACACGCTTCGCAGTCTGGGTAGAGTGAAACCCCCTTTGACGGTGGAAAGGAAAATGTTCTTTATTTATAAAATGTACACTTCGTATTTTTTCAAACTTCGGAAAATGTTTGATAAACTTAGTTACGCTATAATTGCAAATCTATAGCAAGAAAAATGTCAAGCCGAAGAGACGTTATGTTATTATGTCTGGGTAGCCGTAGCTTAGCAGTATTGAAATTTTCTTAGAGTGCATTGGTCTGATCGGACTCATAGATCCGGTTGTTTGGTTAGCCTCTATTGTTATTTGGGAGGGGGGGGGGAAGGGTGTCAGCTCGTCAGTCATGTTGTCTATTGTGATCCTTTCCTGGCTTGTCTAGCTAATCAAGGGTTCAATAGTGTTTTAGAACGATTATGTTTGTAAATGTTTAAGCAATAGCAATATGACCATCCAAGGAAGCCCTTGCTTTGATTGAAGTCGCTTAAAGAACGTATGGTTAATATGAGTAGGCTTTTAATATTTCTAAAGCTTTTCGACCAAAATTAATTTTGAGCAGACTATAAAGGTCAAACATGGGCCTCTTCCCCATCAAACCCTCTCCTTTAAACAGCTTAACCAAAAACTTCCATGAATGACCTAAATGTCAATAATTTAATAATAATTTTCTCATAGATATTATAGATATATATATATAGATGATATTATATTTTGTATCGTTATTCCGCAAACAGAAATACCTCATTGCTTTAAAATGCATTAAAAGAACGCCCTGAAAGTCATAACATATATGTAATACGGTTCAGGGATTATATCAGACCGTATACAAATTTATTCTATGCTGTTTATTTCTTTTTACCTTTTGATATGACAAATCGGTTGGGCGAATTTGCAAAGTATCCAAGCAACCTTTTCATAAGGGCAATGTCACATGACCCAATTGTACCCATTGAGAAATATACGAGTTTCCCTGGGAGGCTCTGCAGTTGTTCCGGAATTTCAAATTTGCCCTCTACGTGACGAACAAAGGCATCAAATCTATGCCAATTGGGGGGTTGTGGGCAGTACTCTTCATAGGCCAATTCTTCAGGATACATGCAAATATTAGCAAATGGAGACGGAGAGAGCCAAAATGGTGAAGTTGTAAACTTCAGCTCGGGGCCCCCCTTTTCTAGTACCCAGGCACTGAACTCTTTAAATAATGGATGAGAAACTTCACGGTGTTTTTTGGCGTACTCTTTCC
Source organism: Bilobella aurantiaca (assembly GCA_021029175.1). Classification (NCBI taxonomy): domain Eukaryota; kingdom Metazoa; phylum Arthropoda; class Collembola; order Poduromorpha; family Neanuridae; genus Bilobella; species Bilobella aurantiaca. The sequence goes on from VYYI01001707.1 coordinate 14,677, forward strand.
AGAGACGTTTGTCTCCATCTTTAGCAGAGTATCCAGAGAATGGAGGAGGAAGCTCTTCAGAAGTGTAAGTTGAAAGAGCTGAGAATGATGCAGACATGATCCAAGGAATTCCTATAGAAAATAGTATATAAAACAATCAAGAAATGTTAACTTGTGTTGTTACGTTACATGTTGTATGTTTGTAACAGGGGGCCCAATACCTATTTGTTAAAATAGTGAGACTCACGCCGAGCATGCTCAAAAATGGCATATTTCGGTCACTACGTTACATGTTAGTGATGCTATGAGCTTATTATAAAAATTGCGGCCTTGAAAAATAAGATATTTTGATGTATTGTATGAAACAATGGGTTACAAAACCGAAAATTAATGGAACGGGTATCTGTTATCTGTAATTATATTGGTCACAAGCATTACTTGAAAAAAAAAACGTTTAAAAAATGATGATATAAAGAAATGAGTAGGTTTGTTACAAAAAAAAGACGTCGGTGGGTTTTCAAGAGCACATTTTGGATTTTCCAAGTGCATAGGTGAGACTATTATTTTGCATCATATTTAAGTTAATTGCGGGAAGCATGCAATGATGATCTTCATTAATAAATTTAATTCAAAACAAGGCGTTACTGGGACAGGGAAGTTTTACTTCTAATCTCTGAGTCCTTCTCAGCTATTAGCTATTATAATTATTATAAATTAACTTCTTAATGGCAATAAAGCGCTTTTAAACAGCACTCTATTGTTCTCCTCTTTCAATCTCTAAATATTTGTTTTTATCACACAAATTTATTGCTCGATTTGCCGAGCGAAATTATTTCAAGACATTTAATTGGTACAGTTTGATTGATAAAATGTGCAAATTAAGATTGAGATAATACTTGAATGATGCTATTTAACTAATTTTGACTACTAAAATGGAACTACTAAATATTAACCTAAAATCACGACTATATTTATAAAATACGTTTATATGTCACATTCAAGAACTCTTCGACATGTTTCAGCGACATGTTTCTGTGACTTAGGTTTAGTATCGTGGCTTTTAGATTAAAAATACTTATATACTTATTATTTCATTTCAAAACCTCAATGTAAAGCACAAAAAAAACGAACATTCGAACTAAAGTAAGCAGAAGTAAAAAATATGTCACTTGTTTGGGCCGGCCAGTCATAAGAGCTGGTTGGTCGAATATGGTTTACCTTGATCCACTAATGCTGGAATTTGCGTGACAGTATCTACCACGACCAAATCAGGTTTCACTCGTTGCAATAGTTCCTGCAATGCTGTGTGTGACTCTTTTGCCTGCCTTATTGATTCTTCGTAGAATGCAATGTTTAGTGTTGCCATTTTTTGTACTGAAGAAAGGGCAAGCGCTGGGGCCATTTCAGCTATGATTTCTCCGAACTTGTCATTTGTCTCATCTGCAACTGCACTTTGAAAGTATTCTTCTTCAAAACCAAGTGGTAGCAATTTTCCTCGCCAAGAATTGGGCGTGGCGAAAATGACTCTGTGGCCTCGTTCTGTTAGCTTTTGTCCAATGCCAATACATGCGTTAAAATGCCCAATCGCATCAAGCGGTGCAAATAAAAACTTTAGTTCTGGTGCCATTATTACGACGTCCAATGTCACAAGTTTTGGTTAGTAGAATCTTTGAGGTGTAGATTCTGTTAGGATTGAACTTTGTATTTGCTCTAGCACGAATTCTGTTAGTAGAACATGCATGTGCTTTGTTGGCAAATTTACTTGTATCCGCTACTAGAATTTTAGTTCCAAACTTGAAACTAACTTTGGGGGTATTTATACGTCCGTGAACTTAATATGAAAAAAAAAATTTAATTAGTACTTCACACTCCAGTTTACTTGAAGTGAACGAGGAAACTACTGGCAAATAATTTAAGGTAGCGTGTTTAATATAATTAAATTTGTTTTCCTTTTACAATTATATACTAGGTTGCGAAACCTGTCCTAGGACAAGAGTATTTTTTAAAATTTAAATTAAGGGCGATGCCAATTTCTAGCGTTTATTAGAGTGCGTTTTTTCTTGTGTTCTAATTCTACTCAATGTGAATGTGCCTTTGAGGGTTGCACATGCGTATTCCCGTCCACTCGCTCATAGCTAAGAAATAAATTCTTTGTATGTGAATTCCACTCCTCAAAACTACCCTAACTTTGTCACGTACACTTCCGTTTTTATTTTATTAGCGATGACCTCGTAAAAACCAATCATACAAAGTAGCCAGCCATTCAGAAGCTGCGCAGACAAATTAATTTAAAAAAAATTCTAACAAATTTTCAAATAAAAATTGAAGCACTACTGCAAAATTTTAGGAGCAATTTCACGTGATACAACGAGGAACATACATTGTCTAGTAATGCGAGCTATGCTGAGAGGGTCCTATAACAGTGTCCTAAAGGTCGAAGCTTTAATTCTAACTTTTATCATGCCAAAGCTTTTTTTTAAATAGGCCTACAGCATGGAACCATTTAGATATGAATTTTAAAGTTTAGTAACCTACAATTTTGGGTTGTGGAATAATTGTGCACAAGTATGTTTTCATTACAATTTGGAAGTTCTCACATACACAAATGTGTTAAACTAAATGTCAGTAAACGTAAAGAGGCTGAATTGAAAATTATGTCAACAAAATATAATACATTAAATATAATATTTATATATGACCTTCAAGAATTGCAGTGAACAAGAGTGGCTCATCAATTAATTGTATTTAAGTTTAGTTTGAGTTTAACTTTCCTGATTGGATGAGATTACCTGGGACATCGACCTCGTTGACCTGGCAGTGGCTTAACCCCATTCCTTGATCAGGACAACGAATAACGACGACTATCCTCAAACTCAGATTTCTAAATCTAGTTTATTTAAATGAATTGACCATACTTTAATTGCTTAATTAAAGATAACTAACTTAATCTTAACAAAAGAAGAACTTAAACTTATTCCTCCGCTTCCGTCTTGCTTACAACATTTTACTTACAAAGAACTCTCACTCCGTCTTCACGTCTTCAAAAGTTCAATGGAGGCGACAGATGGGGTATTAATTAATCTAAATTTAAGCTTACTACGCAACATGCAGATATAAATTAAATTGTAATTACACTAACAAGTATAAATGACGGAAATAGTACTACTTGCGTTGTTTAAAGGCTGTGTTGGTCTAGTGGTGTAGGGTGTATGTCTCTCTCCACTAGCCAGCGTGAGAACGGGGGTTCAAATCCCCCGATCAGCCACATAAAAAAGCCTTTCCTGTTGGTTTTCCCCTAAAAGGAATTGC
>VYYI01001708.1:0-17960 GCA_021029175.1 Bilobella aurantiaca
TGCTAAAATAGATTATGTACCCAAACTAATTAAAGTAAAAATAGAAATATGTTTGTGTTTGCCGCTGCCTATTGCTTTGGCTTAAATTAGATTACTGACACAATCGTCAGGTGGCGCATTGTTCGCAACAGTGACACTGTACATCAAGAAATGGAAACAAGTGAAAACGAAGATGACGATGGCAATAATTCAATTGATTTGGATTACGTGGACAGCGGCAGCGAGGAACAATAAATATTCTAAAGTCTTGTAAATGTTGCTGATGTTAGTTTATAGTTTATAGCATATGTATACTTTTACGGTTTGTATTAAATGCAATTAACAGGGGTCATATTCACGCCAAGTCCAAAATCGTTTCCTACGTCGTTTCCTACAACGTATTTAACGTATACTACGTAGTTTTCAAAAAATCACGTAGGAATACACACCCTGATGCTGAGAGACATTGCAAAATTAAATTATGTTTCTATGCAAATGGAAACAACAAAGTACACTGTCGATTCTACCTACAAATGTGCATTGGGGATTTAATTATTACTACCTATATATAAAACGCAGTTTGTTAGCGGTGAGTAGTCGGAAATCTAATTTGCCGAATTTATTTCCTATCATTTACATCAAGAGCCCTTTGTGGTCTAATGGTACTAATTGTTGCTATGAACTCGAACTTTGCGGCTTCGAGTCACACTTCCTTCAATTTTTTTAAATTTTCAAAACTACTTTTTCAAATGGCATTTTCATTCTCGGAATATCTGTTTCTCAAGATTTAAGTCTTAATTGTGATTCGAATTAGTTAATTGTGATTAACAATTAAAAAAAACTTCAGGTCTTAATATAAATCGTGTTAAATGCTCTAAAGCACTTAATGTATGTTAAATTATTAATGCTTAATTAGTATTTTTAAGCTACATTTGAGGTGAATTAATATCTGAACATCATTTTTTTTTACAAGAAATCAAGGGCTTATGAATACGCTGAATCTAACTATGACCTCCAAATAACCTAAAAACAGTTCTTAATTAGATATTTAATTAATTTCCAACCTTATTTTATTTAAAGTAGGAGTGATGGTATATCAAATTGATTATGGCTTTTAAAATTAAAAGTCTCGTTTCGCCCCCGTCACCAAGATCTGTATTTAGTAGGTGTTGTGTCACTGTCCACTTCTAAAAGCTTATTTTAAAGTTTTATTATTTGAGTAGTCTTGGTGGTAAAAATTACAGATTTTAATTGATAACAAGAACGGGCACTGGGTAGTACGAAAAATTAATTTCATTTATATTATATTTATATTTACTTTATTATTTATTTTGTACGCTTGTAGTAAAAATAGTTTTCAATTACGACATACAAAATTTGATACATTAATTTGACAAATATTTAAGGTATCTTTAAAAGCTTTTAAACCAACTTCAGTTCGTTTGAAAATAAGGTTCTGAAATTCTAAATATTTCAGTTCAGAAAGTATTTATTTATTGCTTGTCAATTTATTAAACATATCAAATATAATAGACAGGCATCAACATGAAACGATATGTTATTGATTTGCATCGATCAATGTTATCATTTTCACCAGCGTTGTCCTTTTGCCCCAATCAATAAACCGATTAAAATTAAATTCCCCGTTCAAATTTTCGGCTTGCTATTAAATAGAAAACAAAGCATTATCAAATTTTTCTTAAATTTAATAAATTGCAATTTACTTGTATTTTACTGTAAATTTTATCTTGTCATTTACTGTAATTTCCTTGAAGGCGGCTTCAACGTAGTTTTCACTCACTTCTAGGTTGTCCTTGTAGTAAGCGTAGAAACAATTGTAGTCAATTTTATCTTCCTCAGGATCTTTATCTAAATTAAGTATTCTATTATATTATATCTACTTTAAGTATGTAAAACATGAAACAATCTTAAAAGGATTGCACATAACATCTAACAATCAATTAACCTTGAAAGTCATGTAGTGGATAGTTGTTATGTACATTTTTTATCCTAAAAATACTATTATAGAAGAAGCATTCCTTATACGCTTTAATCTAAAGCAAGCTTTACCTTTACACGACTCATTTTAAGTACCAGGCTGTTTTGTAGGCTACTTTTATCCCTATTGCCTCTTATAAGGTCAACAATACGCAGGGTCACATGACACCCAAATTTGACCATTCCTGTTTTACCGTTAAGTTGTTACTGGATAAAACACCTATTTCCGCTATATAATTACCCGACTATATTACCTTTCATTAAACCGTATATGTATGTCCCAAGTAAATTAAGATACTCGATTTCTCCGAACTTTTCATTTTGTAGTATATTTTTCACAGCGCTATCGTTGACAGGGTCGACAATGGCAAGCCGCTGTTCTGTGCTCAACTGTTCAGAAAAGACAAAATATAACCAAAAACAAAGTTAAAAATTTTAAAGTTTGCAAATCAAAAACCAATCAATGATGAAGGCTCACCTCACCAATATTTCCAAAAATTTTAAATTTGTCTTCTGCAATTGACTTGAATTTGCCTACAAGCGCTTTCATTTTTTCCGGAGAAAATTTACCCAAACCCTCCTTTATTCCACATTTGAATTTAGACAACACCTAGTAACAAAAATAGCGTTTATAAGAGGTTCCATGTCAATACCGAGAAAACCAAAACCGTGAAACCTAAACCGAGAAATAAAAACCGAGAACTACCAAAACCGAGAAAACACAAGTTATGCTTATGACCGTTCTCGGTTTTGGTTTTCTCGGTTTAGGTTTCTCGTTTTTGGTTTTCTTGGTTTTGACCTGCTACCTTATAAGATACATAATCTGTAATTTGCCTTATTCGAGAGGCTCTTACGTTGTAGAGTGTGGGGAACGACTCAATATTTGCTACGTTGTCTTCGTTGCTACCTAATTCACCACTAATTTTTATTGCAAACATGTAAATTCCCACTACTTAACGAAATCAACTTACAGAAGTACATAAGAAAAAATTCACTTGCTGAATGCTCTTGGTCGCCCGATAGCTGAGTATAAATAAAAAAAATAGAGTAGGAATAAATTAGAACAAATTATAAATAATGGAAATCAATCATAAAATTGTAAACATAAATTATATATGCCAACTTTAAATTGCTACATTTGATATACTTTTTAAGTCCTACAATGCAGCTACAAACGCTCTACCTTACCCCAGCTTGAACATAGCTCAATTGTGCTATAATTGCAGACAAAATCAAGACTCCTAGGACGTTCATTCTAATATTTTTTTTGTTAAATTATTTGTTTTATCAAAATGTAAAAAAAACGAATACTATATCGATGAGCCTCTTAGCTTTTATACACTTTTTTCTTTTTAACTTCTCTATAAATTATTTTAGAGTTATATAGGTCTGCCTTATTATATTTACGAAAGCTTGTGGAAATTTGTGCCAATTGCAATATATTCCTTGATGTGTTTCACTGTTTCAAATCAATTCATATTCTATATTATTTATTCATTAGCGGACACATTAATATAACATGGACATTTCTATCAACATCATGTTATTTAGCATACTTATTAAATGCCGTTTTTCGATAGCCCAGGTTTTTTAATTAACCAACAGAGCCGCTTTGTCTGAGGAAAAAAAACTGGTTTGAATTATCATGACCATAATGTACACACAACCTTACTCAATTCTCCAGCTTCCATGTGTATTTTGAAAATTCAAATAAATAATATCGTGTAAAATATTTGTATGCTAGAGAATAGCAATTTTGTTATCTATCCGTTAGTTAATTCCAACTTTAAAAAAAATCATTATGCTAAGGTAATAGCTTTGGAAGTTAGAAACAAGAACTTCAAAAATTTGAAGTAAGCGATTGAGTACACACCAGACATAGTTGTTGAGGGTGTCAATGTCAATCCCGAGAAAACAAAACCGAGAAAACCAAAACCGAGAAACCTAAACCGAGAAAACTAAAACCGAGAACGACCAAAACCTAGAAAACCTAAACCGAGGAAACCAAATCCGAAACCAAAACGGCAATAAGATTAACATGGGCTTTCTCGGTTTTGGTTTTCTCGGTTTTGGTTTTCTCGGTATTGACTTGCTACCGTTGTTGAGATAAGTATAAATTAATATTCAATGTGAATCCTAGTTTACTTTAAATTTACAATATACGTGCATGAATACATGTAAATGCTTAATTTGATTTATTTTCCACTCCGACTGTATACGTGACTGCAATCTCTCCTAGACATTCCCGCTAGTAGTTTTTTTGAATGAGTTATATGCAATTTTTACATAAAGAAGGGGAGTAGAGGGAAATACACGTAGAATAAATTAGTTCTCTCAATTCAATTGGGTTTGGGAAAGTCATTAGAATAACCATTCATTTCCAACACCAATGTATCTTTCAGCAAGTAGTATGAAATGAATGAAATTGAATCGATATATATATTTATTGAATTAATTCCTCAAGGATTCAGGATTTATTTACTGTTATCAACACATAAAAGTGCGAAAGAAGAAAAAAATATAGATATTACCAATAATGGTTGGCTACGGTTGTGGAAAAATGTGACAATATAGTGCGAATAATACATGCATGCATAATGGCCACTAATGGTACTTTGAGCGAAAAAAAATGCACAAATTAAAAGATTATGATATTTCAAAATATACATATTTCGAGGATTAATGTTACCGTGATTCGTGATACAATTTAGTGTTCTTGTAAGTCGCTTTTTGCGGGCGCCAATTTGAATATTAAACAGCTAAAAAGCCTATATCTTCTAGAACATGATAGTATTTGTAATTGTGTCAACTGAATCGGTTTACCAGGTTTTATGATTGATATGATTTGAGACGTTTTGATTGCTGCAAGTTGTACTGCAGCACTACATGCCATCAAGGTGTCCAATACACATACAAAATAATGGTGTTTGAAGCTTCACACAATTTGAACAGTTTTACAAATTTGGATAAATTCATGCTTGCGAATTTATTTACCGCTTGAAGCAATATTCTTGTATTATTTTTTAAACGCCGAGGGATGAAACTAAAAAATAATGGTAAAATGATTCAAAACATTATTTTAATTAATTTGTACCCGACATTTAATACTGCTTGATATTATGATCACATTGATTGCTTATTTCTACATTTTAAAACTTAAGTTTGCTGTAATTTTACTATTTCAAACAAGAATGATGCCTTCTATAAGTCAAATTCATTAAGTATGTTTTTCCCAGGCATCCATGCCACGGCTTGTAGATCGAACTTTCTTTCTCCGGTAATTCCATTCCCGTTTTGGCTCACTAAATCGGTATTTGCTAGAATTTATTTATTATTTATTTTATTATTATTTACCTATTATTTTCAACGAATTATTTTATTTGACCAAAGGTAAATCCAGTTTGTAAAAATTTGCTGTCTTCAATTTTACAAAACGAATAGCTATCGCCTTTAATATTTTTAAGCAAATTTTACTCACGACACCTTTCCCTTACACGCCGAAATTTTTGGTGCAGATTGTTTTCGTACTCTAAGACATATATATTGTAATAAGGTTCATTGCTAGCTGTCATGTTATATTTTCAAACCCAAATAAATTTTTTGCCTAGATAAGTAACACTAACGAGTTCAGCAATTCGCAAACTCAATTTAAGGCATCGTGTAGCTCCTGATCTGGTGTATCATATTCATAAATATCGTGCTATGCAAATACTTTATTAACTATAATTGCAGAATGGCTATTACATATGAAACTGTAAATAAGAGATACTGAAGCATTGTAAGATGTGTAATTGTATGAGCCCGCAGAGGCCTGAGGGCGAACTGTCGACAAGCGGAGGCCAATTGGTATCTTAATTTTTTGCCGCTCATGTCAACACCTCGCAGGTTAGCCTTACAGGACTTTGACTTTGCGTAGACTTGCGCCATTGGCAGAAAGCGCAGAAATGTGCGACCTGTCATTCCGAAGCTAGCTGCAGTGAAGAAGAGCACCATAATCACGGAATTGCGTTCACGTATGGCTCCGTATATAAGAAATACATTGATACCAAGTCCAAGAATCTCATCCCAAAATATTATTGGAGAAAATGTTAGGTTGAGTTGGTGCACCATGTACTCTAGTCTTTTATAATTGTGAAAATCTATTGAACTAAATGTTGAATTGCCTTCTGTACCATTTTTATGGGCGACAAGGCTAAGGCATTTGTAGATACTAGTGCAAATTGTGCAGATAAATATGTCGTAGCCGGATAGGATACTCCAGCCGACAAAAATGCCATAGACTTCCAACACACAGAATGTGAGTTGCATGGTCATTCCAACTGCACTTCCATCGTAAGTTATAAGTGTGTTCAAAAATGGCGGAAAGTCAGGTTTCCATATGTTTAACGCTGACAATGTCAAGAAAATCCCGATTCCGCCAGCGGCATAGAAGCAGATTCGTATTTTTAGAAATTGGATTTCATTCGACCACGTATGATTTGAATACATACCTAAAATGTAAAAAAAAATTAGCTCAAAAATCATTTTTGCATACTATAAAATCGTAAGTCTTATCGTCCGTCTGTCCTTGACACCTGAAAAAACTTCTGAAGCTACATATGTCATATTTTCTACATAAAGGGGATTATGCACCAGTGTGCGGCTAGTAATTACATTGATCTGTTACGTAAGCCAAACAAGCCCGTCCGCGCTGGTAATAGCGGGTATTGTAATTTTCCTAATTTTACGCACTCACAAAACAAACCTTTGTGTGTTTAAAAAAATACAGTAAATATGTTTAACATGTTATACCAATATGATAGATTTAAATAAAGAATTTTCAGTTTTTACCTGCTACCAAATTTTCCATTTGAATCCATATCGTGAAAGTATCGGACATTGACTTGTGCATAATAAACTGGTCGATGAAAAAGAGGTTTATGAGCGAAAATCCAAAAATCCATAAAATTTGAAACATGTATCCGTTCTCCATAGTTTCAACTTCAAAATTTGTGAAAATATTATGAGCAATTACTAGAATTTGCTTGATACCAATGAACGAAACCAGAGCAAAGTTTGCTAGAAAATACATTTTGAAAGTCCTTGAAATGCTAGGTTGAACTCTTAGGCTAACTTGGTCAAAATTGTAAACCATCACACCAAGACTACGCAAAAGATTGAATATTTTGAAATATATACCGTGCAATTCAGAGCAATTTGACTCGCTTTTGGGATCGTCGGTATACATCGTAATTTCTTGGTTTTTTTGAGACATCCAATTCTGGTTGAGTATAATTTAACGCTGGGTAATTTAATGGCGAGTTTTCTAACTCTGGAAAATCCATTACCAACACCTAAACGATTGCATTTGATCTAAATCTGTCCCAGCAAACATATTCTAATTATGTCAGAAATTGAATTGGTTTTTTGATAGCTTCTTTTTGAAAGAACTTTATTTCATGCGGGCGCTGTGTATTTAAGCCTATTGTCTTTGGCATCGCTCTAACTTATTCAGCGTTAATGGGCTTAATTAAAGTCATCATTGATTTACCTTGACGAAAAACTGTGCATGACAGCCGCACTATATCATCACCTACTGAAATGGATATTGGTTTCTAAAAACGCACACGATAATGAAATTTGAAGAGGTACGCAAAATTTTTGCAATAAAATTTACCATTGAATCCACATTAAAGTGTAACTTCAAATATATAGGATAGGCTTGTTTAAACATTAAAATATTCGAAAAAGATTCAAATCCTACATCGACATTTATTTGGCTAAAGGTATTATCGACATGAGTCACAAACTTTTGTAAAATTCATTTTTGGGTGGTGTTCCTAGTCAAAATACCTATAATAATTTTCATGTTCCTTGTTTCATACTTGTTAGAACGTTACCAAATACTCTTACAGTGAAGGCTCTCAATCGTATACACGCAAGTTTGTCCCACACCTATTTATGTTAAGTATATGTATACGTAACCCTCCTAGATAGCGTTTATGATCAATAACGGCCTATATTCGAATTCGATTTTTTTAAATTTTGAACATTTTTCAAAATCTTCTTGAGATTTGAAAGAGAAAAAACGTTATTTGAAAGGCGAGATTTTAGTTTAGTTTTAGACGTCTTTTTACGAATTAAATTCTTAACAGATTCTGAATTTTTTGCAAAATTTACAAAGCCTCAAAAAATTGATTATTATTATCCGCCTCTAATTTAGCATAAATTCATATTTTAGAATTTACAGTTACATTATATGTAATAATGGTGCCGATTGGTGTCTATACGTTCTCGAATATTCGTTGGTAGAGACCATTTTTACATAACGATATAATAAACAAGCCAAATTATTGAAAGCAGACAAGCAATAATCAAAAAATTCAATAAAACTATGTTATCAATAAATGAAAGTTTAAATAAAATTAAGTTGCAAAAAAAACTAAAACTAATTATTGCTGCTACAATAAAATTTATTTTTATTAAAAAGAGAATTTTATATGTGCTTATACTAATAAGATTCAATTATTGAGTCAGCATAAAAATCTACTTTACTAGATTCTACATTTATAGATTCTAGATTTTATTATTAAATCTATCATTATTTAAAATTCGAATTAAATTATAAAACAAGTCTGATTGAGGATAGTTTTTATTTACACTCTTGATTCAAATTAGCAAACGCCAATTAGCCCTTCAAATCAGATATAGTAGAAATTTAGTTGAAGTTAATTTTATATGCAGGGTTTGCACAAATGTGATGATGGTGAAATATATATGCATGGAGGACTTTTATTTCGACTCATTTTGTTTTGGAAAAACCAAACACCGGAGCTATAAAAACAAACAAAAAATATCTAATTAGGCTCCATTTAGTTAATAATTAGTTTAATATAAATAACATCAATTCCAAATACTTAATTCAATCAATCACATCAATTAATCCAAGTAATGCTGACTACGCAACCATTTCCAAGAGTTTCCATAAATCACTTACCAAATGAGGTGAGTATTTGGCCTATATATTAACTTACTAGCATTCATAATTATTTGTATTATTATTCATAACAATATCATACAGTATGTTTTCAATACACACAGTAAAGAGTGGGTGAAGTAACTATTACGTTCTTTAAATCGCAATTTCAGAGATAAAATACAAGCTCTACCTATCAATTTTTGGTTAAGTCTGATGACGATGAGTTTTAAGGTTAAGTAATAAAAACTTATAGTTTTTTTTATAAAACGCAGCTTTAATCTTCAGAGTGAAATAGTTACTTCACCCACTCAGAGCAACAAATATTAAGAATAACTCTTTATCAGAATGTAGTGAAATACTATGTACTAATTTATTAAATCTAATTTATCGTAAATTCCATTTGATTTTCTTGACTCCTCGTTACAGATCCTGGCCAAAATACTTTGGGAGCTTCCTGTACAAGACCTACTGAAGAACTGCCGACTCGTGTCCAAACTATGGAACCACATTGCTGCACTCAAGTGCAGACATCATTTGGTCCACTTCAAAGGGAACGCCTCCTTTGAGGCAGTCCCAATTTGCATATTTGAAACGTTTCCAGACGTGGCCAACCTACCTTGGTCGTCAGTTGACCTCAACCTCTACAGTGGGTACCAGAGTGCAAGGGTCAGCAGGCAAATTGCAATGCGATTTGGCCACCAAATTCAGTCTCTCAATCTGTACTTTTCTCAATTCACCTATGGTGACCCACTCGAGTTATTCAGGTAACTAGATTTAGCATTATAGAACTTTTTAGGCTTTATTGCTTTAGCCCAAAACATTAGAAAATTTGTCCAAAAATACCCAAATGTTTTATTACCGGACTTGGAAATTAGCCTACCTAATCCACTGACGTCTCTGAATTTTGAAAAAAATAGCTTGTATTCTGGTTGGATTAAGGCAACCGGTGAAATTATTTTCACTGTTCTTTTCGATGCCTTTTAGTGTGCTCGGCATTTCAAATAATAAAAAGTATTTCACAAGAATTAAATTCCAAAATCATATATACTAGAAGCAGGTCTGCTTAAAATAATAAAACTAAACTTAAGCATAGTATTTTAATTTTATCATATAAATATTTTTTTATTTCTTACCCTACCCAAACTAATGGGGATTTGTTTACAAGTTATGACAGAAAAAGTATATTTGTATTTGCACTAACTGAATCTTCAAATTTGACGCTGATTCACTACACTCACAACGTATGAGGGAACAATCACGTGACCAGCCTCAAACCAACCAGAACTAGTTTATTAAAAAGTATCCGAGTTTCAAAAATCAGGAAGAAATTAAAGTTTAATTAAAAAAAATTAAAATTTAATTAATTTAAGAAATTGGTACTAATTAAAGCTATCAGGTACAAAAAAAATTACAAAAAAAAACATGAACAAAAGCACAAACAAAAGTCTTGCGTTTTGTTTGTTTTGAGTTTCGTGTATTGCATTAGAGTATATCAATCAATCAATCATTTATTTGATATATGGCGAACCCAAAATCAGCATTATTTATTACTTTGATTATCAGAACACAGGTTGAATGTTATAAAAGTCTATTACACAGGCTTAGTCAATGGTACATAGACAAAGTAAGATAATTGTATGAATTCATATGAAGAGAAATCGTAAATAAAAGTAGCTTAAGTCCAAATTATGTTTTAGAGTATACAAACTACAACAAAACGAATTAATTTTCTACTTTTCAGACTAATGCCAAACCTCGAAATTCTTCAAATGGAGGCCCAGGCCGTCACCGAAACGCCACCGTCTCCGCCTCCACCAATTGTCTTGCAATGTGAAAGTGGCGTTTTGAAGAAGCTCAAACACCTCACCCTTCGCTTCGCCACACGAGATGAGCGCCACAGTCAGTCAATTGACTTTTTGGAATTTGTTCTCAACAACTGCAGACTCAAAGTACTCGAAATTCTTCTCACTCGACACATTCCGGAGAAGGAATTTATGCAGGCAGTAGAACTTTTCCCTAGCGCTCAAAAACTACACCTCAAAATTGCATACTTCGGTAATGATGATCGATGGCAGTTCCTCGCATCTACCTATCATGCAAATCTCCAAAGCCTTTGCCTCGCCTTCCCCGAGAAAAATAACATTGACGACAACTATTTTGGGTAAAGAAAAACAGCACATTTTATAGGGACATATAGCTGTGTAGTAAATGTGTGCTGAATCGGGTGAAGTAACTATGCTGATGTGACACAATACCCCACAGCGCTGTAAATGTAAACTGCAAGACAGAAATTGTTTTGCAAAAATAGTATAATAAATAAGTGTATATATATACTATAAATATATAGTATATATATATATATTACGTATATATTACGTATATATCGATATATATATATATATACATATATACGTAATATATACGTAATATAATATATATATACTTACATTTACATTTACTTTACATCAAAACTTACATTTTCAGAACACTTGAGAATTTCCTCGCAAACTGCACTTCCTTGCAAACTTTGAACTTACTTGGATTCGGAAGTTCAAAGCATATTTCACCGCATAAGTTGCTCAACATTCCTGAACTTCCCAACTTGAAGGTTTTGCGAATCACGTTCAACAATAACCGACCGCACGACACTAAACCGAAGATGCCATACCTCTACTTTCACCCAATTAAGCCATGTCAGATGCCCTCTCTCAGCGGTGTGACTATCGACCAATCACACTCTACCGTCGAGTCATTCACAATTGAGATACAGCGCGTTTTTGCGACATCTGATGACGGCGCCAATTTTGATAGCGTCAATCGCTTGGACATCAAGTACTACAATGTAGGAGGCTATGACAAATTGTTCACGCTCTTTCCAAAATTGGTTCAATTCAGCGCCACCGTGACGGACATCCGCGGTATGCAAGACGTTTGTGCCCATGTGAAAAACTTGGAACAGTTCAACCTTAACCTCTGCACTGTGGCCGACGTCAACTGGATTTTGTTTGAGACTGTTCGAAATTTGCCAATTTTTGAAGGTAAACTTTCAAAATGATCAAAATTGAAAGAAAAATCTTAAACATTTGAAAGTCGAGAATTTGATTTCTCACTATTTAAATTTAAGTAAATTAGTAATTTTTTTTAATAATTAGGAGTGAAAAGATTACACGTCGTAAACTCAAACGCGGAGAATACAGAAGACAAAATTTTGAAAGACTCGGGAGCCATTTTGTTTAGCCTAATTGATCCGCTTCACTTGACGATCCGCAACGCCCAGGTAAATTTTTTTGAAAATTTAAAAACTTTTTTTTGAACAATTTATTAATTTGTTGTTACTCTTATAAATTTGTTTTAGCTCTCGCCTACATGCATCTCGCAGCTGTCCCACCGGCACAAAAGCTTCCAGCTTTTGTAACCTGAAAAAGTTTGCATAATTTTTATTTTTCGTTTTTATGTTTTTTTTTGTTAAGCTATCACACTCTACCGTCGAGTCATTCACAATTGAGATACAGCGCGTTTTTGCGACATCTGATGACGGCGCCAATTTTGATAGCGTCAATCGCTTGGACATCAGTTTGCATAATTTTTATTTTTCGTTTTTATGTTTTTTTTTGTTAAGCTTAACATGATAAAGTGGAAAGTTTGAAAAATCCTTAAAAATTTTTGTAGCAGAATCAGTTTCTCTTTAGTTGTAAAAAATACAATTGAGGAGGTCAAAAGGCTTAAAATTTAAGGTGTCGTACACAGTATTTTCGAGAAGCTGCAATACTAGCAATTCGATTGAGATAAATAATAGCAAGTAGTGAATGTGTAAAAAGAAATCTTAATAAATGTTTTTGATAGTTTCATAATTATATTTCATAATCAAATTCTGATAAATAATAATCAGAATTCTGTTATTGTGAGTGCGCGACATTAAGGGTGAACCTTGGTTATTGAACATATTGCTTAATATTTTTTACCGAATTTTAAAAGAAAATTCAAGGGTCCCGTGAAAAACTGGTTGGTTGGAATTCGACAATTCTTGTGAATTGTACTCACCACGTTTTATTTATATATTTGATTTCCTTTTCCATTTAGTAATAGGTCTGGAAAGCATATTTAAGTGAAAATCAGCCTAATTGTTTTTTTTAAGATATTTACTGAAAGTGGCACTAACTTTAACTTTCACATTTACAACTTTATCAACGATTAACTAATCAAGTACATCAAAATTAATGCAATTCCCTTTATATTTATTCGGAATACAATTTTTGGCAAACAGAATCAATTTTATTGAGCACTTTGGCCAATTCGCGGCAATTGGGAATCACAGGATGCAAAATTGCCAAATTTTCTGAAATACACTTCAAATGTGAACAATTGAAGATGTTAAGTACTGATTGAGCATAAAAATGAATGTAGATTGGAATTGATCAACGGAGCAAAAGAAAAAGGATCAAAATTTCAATGTTTGCTGATTTTCGAATTAGCACATGTTCGTATTTCACAATTTGGCCCCAGCGTTTTCTTATTTCAAACATATGTTGCAACTTGCTCCACCAATTTGTACTTTTATTTATGGGTGGATACAATGTGTCACTCAAAACAAGAAGTTTCCAAAAATAAGAACGCAACTTCTAAGCGCAAGAAAACACATTGCTGAACAATATCCGGCCTCAGCCCAGGTAAAAGTTTTACAGAAACACGATCAAGATTACTTTAAAAAAAAATCTGTTCAAATAGAGTTCTAGGAATTCGTAGGAATTTGAAAAAACGACGCCCCCAATCACAAAGTGCAAAACATACGTTTTTTTTTAAATTCAAGTTTTACTATCGTCCGCCTGGCCATACCACCGATAGATGGGGCCGGAAGCTATTGTTTCAAATAAAAATATCTGCAAAAAAAATATCTAAAAACAAGAATCTTTGCAAACCGATGAAATAATAAATCATTAACTGCCGAAGGCCCGTAGTCCGGGGGGTTAGGACCCTTGTCCTAACTTGGGTAGGTGCCGAGATCGAATCCCGGCACCAGTACAAGTGGAAAGTTGCGGTCGTGGAGGCTGAAGATGGGTAGGTATGCGTAAGACGGTGCTCAGCCTCTGCCTATGCAAGAGCTCCTCGGTGCTCAACTCCACGTTCACTGTCCAGCAGAAAATCCATTAGCTTCAGACCTCTTCCTCGTCAACCCACAGGCCGAAACCACCCTCCCCCACTATCTAGCACACGCAAACATTGACCAGGCCGATAGGCGAATGTCAAAGAGCATCAACAAAAAAAATCATTAACTGACAATCTTATTTATGACTAAAATTTATAATCTGCTAATGTTTGTTAAAGTAATATTAATGTACTCAAAATGTAATTCTAGAACGTAAGGGGCAGAAAGTGCAAAACTGTTATAAGGCAGATATTTTTATTTTGGAGAGATTTGTTTGCAGAAGTTTTTATTTTTAGAGATTTTTTTTGCAGAGGTTATTTTGCAGAGATTTTTATTTTACGGATTTTGGCATGAAACCGCCTCTTCTTCCGTTTTTGGGAAAGCACCAAACATCGTGTGAAGTATTTTTGGATAACGGGGCAATGAATTTCCAGCCTCGAGATTCTCCATGCCCTTAAGTTTGCAGAAAGATTTTTTCCTTGCTTTTGTACTTTTGTCTGTCTCGGCAAATCGCAAAGCGAATTGCAAAGTACGCTAATACCATTTAATTGTGAATAAAATGCCATTATATTTTACCTAAATGATTTGCAGAATGGCACTTTCATTACCTGAAATGCTACTGCTAGACAAATTCTGCCAACTTTCGCATTGTGCAACAGTTGAAGATCGATAAATTGTTTGTTTTCTTTTGGGTGGGTCTTCCTCTTTCACTGCTTTCACTTGAATTGAATTCACTTTCACAAGAAATTTCTACTTTCATTGCAACCTGTTGTATCCCTCAAAATAGGGGTTCTGATCAATTGTTTAACTACTGCAGAAGATTACCGCCTAATTGCAAAAGATAAAGTGCATCTGATAATGGCCGTCTACTATGATAACACACGTTATCTTGTTCCTACTACAGGTAAGAAGAACATTACCATGTATTTATGCCTTATAATTGACACAAATATGTTGGCACTTAAATGAGAAATAGAAATAGAAATAAAATAGTGTGTATTACATTTGCTCAGTAAAGGAATACTTAATAAACTATTCTCAATTGTAATTTATTGTTATAGTGTTAAAATAATGAATGTATCGATTGAATTTGAATGAAAGTGGTAAACATTTTGTTTTAAGTTAGAGAATTTTGGTGCGCCAAACCTACCAATAGCATTCTACTCCTTCCAAGACTTGGTTTAAGCAGACTGCCTAGAAGTAGAATGTATGTTAGCTTTTTTTCATATGCCAAAGTGTACCCCCTTTATTCAAATCCAGCTGAATGTATTTTCTACCAACCTACCAATTCTTAAATCAGACAAATAAACCTCTCGATTCTATAAATGGTTATTAAGGAGTCGTACCCAATTTACTAATTTTACAAAGGTGTGATTATACTACATTGATGATTATCCACAGGATACCCATCACACACAAGCCAATATTATGATACTCGCCAAGAGGCCTTTACAGACGAAAGATTTAATAATTTCCAGCAGCAGCAATTTCCATTGACGAATCAGCCACAAATGTATGATCAGATGAATATGCAAGGTAATATTTGAAACGTATCAGCAGGTTTTTCTTTTCGAAAAATAATATTTTTTTTTGTAAACACAACACGCACTGTCGACTTAATGTATTTTTTCAGTATTTATGTAATTGGTTTGTTTTAGTCTAATAATTTCAGAAAGTGTATGAAATATTTTTTAAACAGGCCTTGGAAGGCGTTCACATGCGAACTTGCCAATTGGGCTCGAGCATCTTAGTCTCGTGGATACGTTGCAAATTAAGCAAAAACTGGAATTACGCGAAAGTGAGTAACTGCTTACTTTCATCTTGAATTTCTTAAGATTGTTATTATTAGATATTATTATATATTTTTGTTTCATTTACAGTCCTTTGTGGTTGCGAGTCGAATAACAAATACAAAATCAAAGACGTTCGAGGACAAGTTATGTTTAGGGCAAAAGAAGACACTGATTGTTGTACAAGGTTATATTTTTATCCTTAAAATAATTGTGCTATTAGCACTTACTATATTTATACACATCTCATGTATGCCATTTATATTAGACTAGCTGCAAAGCGCCCCTACGTGGCAATTCATGCAGCGTGATTTCAATTTCAAAAAAGACAAAATATAGTATTGTAGATACAATAGGCGTGCATAATGAATTATATTGAAAATTTATGCTGTATCTAGGAACTGTTGTGGGTCAAGCCGTCCGTTTGAAATGGAAATAAGGGATGCAAATGAAGAAGAAGTAATCCATCTCACTCGTCCATTTGCTTGCAACTGTTGTTGTTGTTGCTTTCCAATGTGTTTGCAGTCGATTGAAGTCTTTGCGCCGCCAAGTCAGCTTGCAGGAACAG
The DNA here is from genome assembly GCA_021029175.1 of Bilobella aurantiaca. NCBI lineage: Eukaryota > Metazoa > Arthropoda > Collembola > Poduromorpha > Neanuridae > Bilobella > Bilobella aurantiaca. The sequence continues at coordinate 16,437 of VYYI01001708.1, forward strand.
TAGAACAAGAATGCACCTTCTGCTACCCTGCCTTTTTAATTAAAGACTCGACAGGAAACGTTGTAATGAGAATTGACGGACCACTGTGCACTGGTTCCTTGTGCTGCGACGATGTGGAATTTCAGGCAAGAATAATGATTTACAATAAATAATTAGTTTCTAATAAAAATACAAATTTTCTATGTAGTGATTAATAATGATATTTCATTTTCTAACAAAGAAACTTAAGTATTATTGAATACCAAATCGACATTTTGGCCTCAAATGGTTTGTTTATAGATTCTGTCAGAAGACGGGTCTCTAAATGTTGGTAGAATAAGCAAAAAATGGATGGGTTGCATACGAGAGTCGTACACGTAAGGCATCTTAATCATATATAATTTTTATACATATATAATATATATATGATTTATTTTATAATTTTCCAAAAATTATTGAAATATTTTTAAAACTTTTTCACAACTTTCGCGTGTGCTCTAAAACAACTTGTGTAGAATTGTCAAATTGAGAAGATTCACGTCGAGTACTAATAATTCACATACTAAATATTGTTATGGGGGTTGTTTTTCACAATGTTAAAATAACTGTCACAAATATTACTAATAAATTTATGTCTTAGTGATGCGGACAACTTTGAAATCAATTTTCCGTTAGCACTGGATACTAGAATGAAGGCAGTTCTTATCGGCGCCTGCTTCCTTATTGTAAGAATACGTTTTCGAGCTTGTGCATGTAGTTTAGCTTATAACTAATAAAACTTCTTTTACTATTGTTTATTCTAAACAACTTTTCGCTGTGTTTAGGACTTCATGTACTATGAAAACAACCAACAAAGAGGTTAACAAGCAAAACGAAACCAAATCGTTACAGTTTGTAACATAGTGGATACAAAAGGGAAGGAAGTTGCAACTTTCTGCGTGATCTCTTCAATCGCAAATGCGTTGAAATGTGCCCGTGCCATAATAGTTGCTGAATTCGTTATAATCAGAGACTGTTTACTTCAAATTATTTTTTCTTGCTGGTTAGTGACAAGATTAATCTACTTGTGTTTGGCTTTGGAATGATTGTGATATTCACGCCTTTGACAGAGCTAAAACGCCCGTCTTGGCACAAATTTTTTTTTATAACCTAATGCTTACCTTCTGAAGGCAACAACAGTTAATAAGTTTGATTATTTAGAAATTAACAAAAATTACTTAGGAAAGCCTCTTTGTCCACACATAAAGGGGCATAGCAATTAAAGTTAAGCAGAGCAAGCCAAGGTTGAAAACATTCAAAACGTTATAATGCAAAAGTAAAAATGAATAGTATAGGATCAATTAGTTTTGTGGAGAAATCTCTGTCTAAAATTTTACTCTTAGTTTTAATTTAATTTTATTAAGTTTTTCTTTAGAATTGGAAAGTATTGAATTCAGTGACAAATTTATGCAAAACCCACGCTAAGATTCCATGTAATAGGAGCTAAAAAATAGGAGCTAAAATAAAGGGCCTAAAAAATAGGAGCTAAAGAGTAAAAGGAGCTAA
>VYYI01001709.1:0-17949 GCA_021029175.1 Bilobella aurantiaca
CACTCTCGCACGTCAACACAAAATAGACCTCGACATGTAAAATTTTATTTTATCTTCCAAACCTGACCCGTTTTTACTTCCAAAAATATTACCAAAATTTCAGCCTTCCACTCCCCGGAATTATGAGCACTTCATATAAAACTGCAGGTTTCATTATTGCAACCCCATCGAATAACAACCCCCCGAAAACTACCCCCTTAAATGTCAACCTCCAAAAAATACTCTGCTTATAAGATTCCCTCGATATCCAAGCAACCCCAAATATCTAATACAAATAACCCACTAAAACTATTATTAACTTATAAAAAATACCCTTCAAATATCAACCCCGCCAAACTACCCCACAAATAACAACACTGCAAAAACTACCCCGCCAAGCCAAATAACTTTGAAAAACTAACCGTAAAATATCAACCCCCGTATATTACCCCGCAATTCACAAGAATTTCCCGCAAAAATAACCCCCGAAAATATCCACCAAATGACACCCTCAAAATTAAAAAAAAAAAACATTAAATAACAACCCCTTGAATAACAATCGCCAAAACCTACCTCGGATTGAAACATTAAAAAAAAGTGAGTTCTGCTAAACAGTTTGTTGTGTATTTAAAAATAAGTTTAAAAATAAAGCTGAATTTTTTTTTTAAAGTGTAACCTGTAATGCCTACTAAAATGAAAAGTAAGTGTCACAACATAAGATTTAAGAGGGTTGTTGTCTGTCAGTGGTTTTTCTCTTGCTTGAGATTGGGATTGATTGAGTAAATGATTGTGCAGCAGCTGCTGAAAGTGGAAGATGGATCTGTTGGGAAAGAAATCTAAGTTTGGAAAACAGGAAAAACTGCATTAGAAGGGCAAAGGAAAGAAAGCGTGTGTGTTCTGACTCAAGGTAGCTTTCGGTGCTAAGGACATAAATAACTCACAAATCACGATTTTAGCCCTGTATCATCCAATCAACTGAATCAACCCTACCTGGACAATCACACACAGAAGTGAAATTCACTGTAACTCAACAATTGGAAGAGGGCAGAAATGCTTTTAATGTTTTATCTTCTGTTTACTTAGATCTTATGTAGATGGAAAGAAACGCCAACAAAAGGCAGGTAGAAAAAAAAGTTTGAAAGTGAGGTTAGAGTAAAGAATGAAAAGCAAAAAAATAAAAATAACTCAAACTTTTAGTTCTTTGTTGTAAAAAAAAACAGAATTCGAAATTTAAAAGTCAAGATTTTTGAAAAAGGCCTTTGCGTCCTAACAAAAATAATATAGACTTGCCTAACAAGTCCGTCTTTGGACGAGAACTCAGAATTTGAAATTCTTATGTTCTAGGACGGGCTTGCTAAATTGATTAAATGATCTTACTTACCAAATGTAAGTTATTCGACTGTAAAAATGTTATAAAAAACGAAACCAAATGGAGTTTACGTATCGCAAAATTAGCATCCTTTCCATTTTGCTGAATTTTTGCAGAAATTATTAGGATGCTAAAATAATAGGAACGTGGGGCACATCGATTAATTAATTAATTAATTATCGACACATCCTGAGGTCACTAAATTTCATGCTAACTAGTCCAACTATTACGCCACTAATAAAAAATTGAGCAGAACGCTAGTAGAAAACCAAAATCATATGTAAAATAAGTCCAGGTCTTTTAGTATATTTTTTCTTAGTGGCGTTAATCCTGAACTATTTATCTTTTGCCTTTGGTGACCTCAGGAGGTCAAATCACCGTAAGCCTCAACTTTTTAGCTAATGAGTATCCTTGCCAATTTTCAGCGAAATCGAACTGATGCTAAATTTCCCATAAGCAAACTACATGTACTTCTTTGATCGGCTTTGATGTTTGTTGCTCCAAAATGCGGAAAAGTAGATTTAAGTGACATGCAGGAAGAAGCTTCTTTGCATGATTCGAGACAGATAAAAATGACAAGGAGTTTGTAATTGATCGGCAAATTGCTAAATCGTAGCACACGGTGCTGTTTTCAAAAGTTGAACTTGCCTTGCTTTGAGGCACAAAAGTGGAAAAACTAAACTTTTGGTCAATGTTTTTTGCAGTTCTGACAAAAAAAAATTCTTATAATTTCATTCAGGGACTCGTTGAAAGGGACGAGTATGCAAGTGAGGGAATGTAAAGCAGAGCGAGCCAAAGTCTTTCATCGTAACGTCAGTCAACGTCGTAATGTTGTCATAATTAATTTATAATTGCAATGGCCCAAAACATTTCGTACCTGCGATATAATTTATGGGCCCTCAAACACTTTCTTCTTGTTTTCCTACGCCTTCGGTCAACCGCATACAGTGAAATGCTTTTAAAAGATTTCCTCCAAAATGCCAACTTTTGAGATTTGCAAAAATCACAATTAAATGAAATTATATAAAATCATATTGTAATCCACGTAAATCATGTAGAGATATCAATAGCTGATTCCTCAAGATATTTAAAAAAAATACGAACATAAATGCTCTAGTGAATAATGGCAGTAACGCAGGAGAAAGAGCTGAATGAAAACTTTTTGAGAGAGGCGGAGAAAGTCAGTTGAAAGAAAATACACCTCCTTGCTCAACTTGAAGTTTTACGGTAACTAATTTTGCGGTAAAATTTAAAGTACGCGTCCATAAAAGTATAAAAGCGTTGTTGATTTGACGCTGCACTGAGCAAACAACAAGTTCAATAAAAAGAAGGGAAAAAAACGCGGAAAGCAGGAAATTAGCATGCAGGGATGAACTTCTATCTGATTCAAACCGTGGATTGACACAAGGAGCATCATTATCTTTGGCAGAGTAAACAAGTGCAGGGGGCACGTTTATTGCATCAGCCCTTAAGGGCTCCTTTTTTTTTAAAGAATGATGACAGAATTTTCTGAATTTTTAATTCCAAAAGATTTTGTGAACTAAATCATAAAAGCCGGTTTATTTTTTGGAAGTTGCCTGATTTTAAATGCGGAGGCGGATTTGGACGTAAATAATAAAAAAGTAANCCGGTTTATTTTTTGGAAGTTGCCTGATTTTAAATGCGGAGGCGGATTTGGACGTAAATAATAAAAAAGTAATCAGGGGAAAATCGAGTGGAGGGGCTTGGCAAATCTTGATTTGGTTTTCCCATTACAGCCAAAATGTCATAACGTCATGCTCACTACGCTGCTCATCCTCCGTCTGCTAAGTGGACATTAATTTTAAAATTGATGACATAAGAGAGCCCTCTCATTCAAAAAATATTTTATGAGCCTGAATCCTGATGAGGATAATTAAGTCATTTATTGCCCTCTCCGCTTTGGAATTAAAAAAATGAGTTAAGGAGGGGCTTTGCCAAAAAATTAAAGCTTCCTTCATAAATTATTGCTAATGGATCTTTTGTGTAATTGACTGCCCTCAATCAAATTCGGAAATTGCAATTATTGGGAACGTGTTCTCGTAAAGAGGACTTTTTGAAGCACTTTGTTCAATGATATTTCCTACAATTTTACAAATTTTTACTTTGAAATGATGAAAAAATGAGGAAATGGTGTGAATTTTCTGTAGGGCTAAAAAAGACGGTGGAACCATTACCATTTAACAATAAATTAAATTGGAAGGGCCCGTCAGAGGGGCATGACTCGGCGTGGAGCTTTTTCAGCCCTTAAACTGTAATTCTGGACTATAGTCCCTTAAGACGAGAGGGACTTGAAGGGCCCCCGAGAAAATCAAGGAACCTGCTGCTACAATTTGTTTTTGAAGAAATGAAATCTTCCCTTTGTTACAATTATAACTTGGCAGGGAGGCTCTAACTGAATTCACTGTTGGAGCTTGACTCGTTTTCAAGTCAGAAATTGTGTATTTTGTGCTTTTCACTTCCAAATGTCAGAGGCTAAGGGTCCACTCACTTTGATGCGAGGTTCAAGGGCCCTGACACTTCTACGGGTGTCACATTTGCATCATCTTCTCCAGGGCGGAGTGTTATTTTTAATCAAAGGGAAGACAGGAGGTGCTGGAATCGCTTTGGAGGGAAGCGTGGGCTGGAATGGATTAATGCTTGGGAAATTCAAAATCAGATGAAAAGCCCTTAAGAGAATGGGAGTTAAGGCTTATAATGATGAGGAGCCCTTGGGGGTAACCCCTTAAATGTGCCTTCCACTTCTCCTAATTTCTACGGCTTCCTGCAGAGAAATAACCATTTACGAAATAATACAATTTAGATCAGTGCCCTTAATTTATTTTCGGTTTTCTAATTGCTCTTTCTAAGGGCCCCTTCTACCCCTTTAGAATTCTAAAGCACTTCAAAAAGTCTTTGGTTCACCTTCATTTCAATATTTCACTGAAAATCTACTGACCGAGGAAATTAATTTTTTTTTAAATTCTGCTTATATTAATTTTAAATTCATTGAATACTAATTTGTAATAATAATAAAGAAATACAACAGTAATTTACGCATTACCTGTTCTTTTTTTTCAAATATTTTTGAACATAAATTAATGGATTAATATTTTGAGATCTCAAAATGGCTATATAAGGTGCAACCGCATTTTTACATCTATTTACAAAACATATATTTTGAAATAGATGTTGAAAAATATGTTTTTAATTGTAATGAAATTGCGCTTTTGAAAAGATGAAAGTTTGATTTGAAATTCTGAAATTAATTGGTTCACGCTGCGTACGAGATGCAATGTAAATGCATGCTGTGCCTATTTGTCCTTTTGTAGAACTAGGAAGAGTTCTAGAGTCATAAATGTCGGGCGTGTTTAATTATAAAAGTTTGAAATGCTTGTGGAACGGGGGTGGACGCTTTTCTCCATTTCCATGAAACTTTTATTGTTTCAGGTGAAAAAATCTCCAAAAGAGCAACAAAAGATGCATCCACGGCATTTTTAATATGGAATTGGGTGTAGCCTCCATTAACAAAGACTCAGAATCCTGCGATAAAAATTTAAAGCAAAACTAGAAATTCTAAATAACCTCCCATGACTGTTGCCTTTTTTATTCCCCAATCCGATTCCAATCTTAACTTCTCTCGGGGACAATTAAAAAGAAGTGGAAGGCTCTGGAAGCTCTCAAATGACTTTTCTACGCAACAAATGTCGCTCATTTCGACTTAAAAATAATAAAACGTTTCAAGAAGCCCCTCATCAAATGCAGATCATCCCATTCAAAGTGGAACACCAACAACTCAAATGCTCAAATTGCTCAGCATTCCTTTTCATTAGAGCAGAAGCTCTGCCTCCTACAGATGTCCAGCATGAATGGAATTTAGAATAAACAAGAAAAAGTATACTTAAAAAAATCTTTTTTTTTTTTGAAACTTTAAAATTTTTCTAGAACAGCGCTTGGAACTAATTGTTAACGTATCTTTAATCGTGAAGCGTCGTTGGCTATTCGAGTCAGGGTACAGATTTCACCGGTTGGTTCCAATTGACACTATTTTACCTTCGTTTTGCTTACTATATTTTGAATCAATAATTTTTTTAAATGATCCTTTGCCATTTTCAAAAAAATTAAACTCAAAAAAGCAATTTAAACCTCCTATTGCTACCTGAAGCTAAACAGTTAATTCCGCCGATTCAATTCTTTTTTATCCTGTTTTCTTGTTATTTTGTATCTGTACCGGATGTGATTAATTAATTAGACAACTTGCCTCGATGCTGCTTTATAAATTCTGTAATGTAAATCAATTTCTCAAGTAAAAAAAAATAGTTGGAAAAATTTTTCAGCCGCTTCTAATCGTTTGACCTTGTTGTTCCAGTTCTAGTTTTAGTGATTTTATGTTTTTTTTAGTTTTTTAGTCCAATTACGTTTCTATGAAATTCATCTAATCTCGCATTTTGGAAGTAAGAAGAGCAGATGATTACCTCAAATTAAATTAAGTCTGACCAAGATTAGGCGGAAAAAAAAAGTTGAGCTTGAAAGAAAGCTTGTCGTTGAATCCTTGAAATTAGACCGGTGGTTCATGGGGGATGATTTTCTTTCTGCCATTTTTGTGCTGATGCCAAAGCGTTTAGTAAATTATGCAAAGGGAGAGGCATCTTCTTTGCCAAATTATGATCTTCGTGAAGGTGCACAAGGGACTTGATGCAGTGTGTCGCGTAAGGGATGAAGTATTCAGGGGGTTGAAAATTTGTAGAGGAAAAGGGCCAGGGTAGGTCTGAGGCAGCAGAGGGTAGTTTTTGGTGGTGGAAGATGTGGTTCCTGAATCTTCAGCGTATCTCTCGTAAAGAAAAAAAGTTGGGAATTGTACCTGTAAATTAATTCCTCCAAAGTCTACCTTTCATTTCCGAGTGGGACTCTGTAAGAGATACTTTGTTGATCCAGGATCAGGAGAGGCCTTAGAAGGGACCCCTTAACTCCCTCTTTACCACTTTAATAGCAGTTTTCGTGCTGGAGAGTATCAGGCAGAGCAAATCAAGTTCTCGACATTTTTTAATTGTCATTTCGTTTTCAAACTATTATTGTTCTAAAGATACAACCCCCCGTCTCGGACACGCTTGGAACTGTGCGGCGAGTGTGAATTTAAATTTTTGGCGGCAGCGCCATTTTAATTTAAATTACTCTTTTGCTACCCGGTGTCTCTAAAATCTGAACTAAAAACTCAAAATTCCAGAACACGGAGCGCAAGAAAAAACGCATGTAAACAGAGGGAAGTAACAACGACGACGCAGATTCAGCTAAAACTTGTCTTCAATTTACGATTTCAGACATTTTTGAAGCATTGTGAGACTTTTTTAAGGACTTTAAGGGCTCCAAAAGTTAAGGGAGTCGTAAATGGTGCCTGGCAGGGTCTTTCGATTGATTTGAGCACTCTCATCATCACTCAATTAATCACGCCGTCCTTAAGGTAAGTTAATCCTTTTACGATTTCTTAGACTTAAGGTTTCGATCGTATTTATCATTGGTCGATGAAATGGGATCCTTCGTAAGACTACTGCACAAGAAAAAAGGGCCCACGAAAGGCTCCGGTGGGTCCCTTGGCCAACGACGGTGACAGTGACATGATCCCTGGCAGTTTTGTCATCATGATCTGATCCCTTTGTTCGAGATCAAGATCAAATAGGTCTCTTTTCCTGTCTTCTTCCCTTAGCTTTGATTTATTGTCACTTACCACTTCCTCACCTGGAGTCAGAGTCAAGGGACCTTGGGACACTTAAGGGCCCTATTTCCTAAGGTGTACTTGTTTGTCAGCCAAATACGTAAACTGAATCCCTAAGTGATCCGTTTTTTCTCCGATTTGCTCACAATTCTTCTTGCTAGGAAGCAGCGCAAGTCAATGACGTTGGAGCCCTTGGCTCCGAGCCAAATTTTTGTGTTTTTGATGCGATAATCGTTGACGTTGAAATTATCATTAGAATTACATTAAGTTGAGAAGATTAGGAATTTCATCCCTAAAGAATCTCGGGAGGAAATTCAACAGAAAAATAAGCCCAAGAATTTGATCCCTTTTTTGCGCTCCGCCTCTACTCCATTTTATTTTGACGGATGCTGCCGTTGCCTAGTGACGAATTATGACACGATGACGACTGCAGTTTTTTTTTTCTTAAGGATTAGGCAGCCTTAATGCCTCAAGGAAAAGTTGGGAAAACGATCTTTCTTTGAAAAATTGTAACAATAACTGGAAGAGGTCTGCGCCGACCTGATCGGCTCACGATAAAGAAAACTTTTAGAAGAATGACTTTTTGTTAGTGTTCGCCTAATGGTTCCAAAACACCTTCCCTCCATTTTTTCCACGTTGTTACAATTACCCATTATTAGAGCGTTTATCCGCTCTGTCAAGCATTAATCTGATTAATCTCACTACACAACTTGCTTTCGTGTTTGTACTTGGAGAGGGTGCTCATGGAATCGGAACTAAACTAGACCGTAATGTCTCACTTGAAGGAAAAGGAGTTCAGGGCCACAGTCCTAATGAAATAAGTGTCGTTTTTCACTTTTTAGTTAAGTGAGTTTCCAAGGGGGCCCTTATCGGCCCTTGCAATCTGCAACAAAATGGCTTAAGGTGTTGAAAGTTTTTAGGACGGAACCACGGACGCATGCAGCCAGCCTCCCCTGCCCGTCCTTGTACAGCAATTAACCTTAACTTTAATTTCCTAATTCCTCACTGTGTGATGGACAGAGTTTAATTTTGGTGGTTGTGTGAGACACGTAACTCTAATTATTAAGCTAACTAACTACTGAGATTTAGCGAAGGTTGTCATTGTTTAGTCATTCTTGGAAAATGCTTTTAAGTGTTTTATTTACTTTTTCGTCATTTACAAAAGTGGCTTGGCTAAAAAAAAATTTTTTACGATTTTTATCTTCATTGTCAAACGGCTCCTGAATTTGAATGCGCAAAAAAGAGCACGGTTGGAATTAGGTGACACTTCAAAAGCACTTTCTGTGTCAAGGCAGTTGAATGTGCTGTTTAAATGGACTGAGATTTTTAATTGTGATACACGGAATTTCGAATAGAAAACTGGACGAAAAAAAATTGAACGTGGAATTATACTTGGCTTCATCAAATTCGAGATGTCGCGATTGGCTGACTTTAATATTTGACGCTATTGGTTGAAATTAATGTTATTTTATGCGCTCAAATAGGTTTAGGTTCAGGAAGATAAAAATCTTCCAATTTTTCAAGCTTTACAATAAACGGCTTCACAATTCAAGGTTCGGTGAGACAGGCTGTGTTAGCCTAGAAGTTTGAAAACGCTATTCTTGAAAAAGTGAATACTGTTCAAAATGCTGTTCAAAATAACTTTTGTTCAAATAGTGTTAGTGTCCTAGATCAGGAGATAGGACACGAACGATCCCGGGTAACGACTCATAAAATCCCGTGTAAACGCATAATTGAAGTCTATTGGAGCAAAAAGGGCCCCCTGCCAAATCCTATTTAAACTTTATGTAAGCGATGATTTTATCAGTTCTCTAATTTTTACGATCCCAACAAATTCATTCTTCAAGGCGCTTCTTTTCGACGGGAAACGTTTGTCCGTTGCCCTTGACACATCCGAAATTCAAATTAAGTTCCCGGTAAAAAATAGAAGTGCTTTTGCATTACAGGACCCTTTAAACAAATTGCTTGGACACTTAATTAAAGAAACGGAAAAAGTATTTAGCCTTTACAAAAACAGGCAATTGTTAGATGCGGGGTTATTGAAATTGAAGATTCTCAGGAATAATGATTAATTCGTAAATTATGGAAGTGCCCACTTTGTGTAATGATTCCAGGCGGAGCTCTCCTCTTGAGCCTTAATTTGTAATTCACTGATTATCATTAGTTACGGAGACAGTTACAGGGCGGTGCAGGACTCTCCCCATCTGCCGCGCATTCTACCCAATATTATGCAAAGGGATCTCTCCGCATTGTGTCAATGAAAGTCTACTTTAGCTTCGGTTTCGACGAAATCCTTCAATTCTTATGCCCTTTTCTTCTGAAGTTGTGACAATACCCGAAAAGTATCTTCCTCCGATACACCGAAACCATCATCTCATTACAACTGAATGAATGACACACAGAGTGTATCATAGCGGAGCCCTTAAGGGACCCCTTGAAATAATTTTGGACAGGAATAAATGAAGGACACTTTGAGATCCTTTTGAGCAGGAGGACCCTGCTGTATTCGGCGGTCCTTATAAAATGTTTCTGAGATGAATGACAAGTCTTGAATTGAATTCACTTAGGAGATGTCCCTTCAATTTCGAGTCATTGAATTAACTAAACTAAAACTTTTTAAGGGAGAAGCGTCGTGTGTGATTCCATGTTGTGACACTCCTGCGTCGAGGTAGGGTTTTTGAAGACAGAAAAAAAATCAGAGTAAGTTGAGTGGGCCCTTGGTGTTATTTCCCTTGCTGGGAGATGAGGGTACTTGAGATGCCTTTAGTTTTTTGATAAATTCGACGTCACCCACTTGAAAGGAAGAAAGGGAAAAATGTCAGCAGCGAACAAAGGGCCCAGGAACGGATAAAATAAATATTGCAAAAAACGAAGCGCAGCAGAGATCTTTCAGAATGAGAAAAGGTGAATCGAGGACTTAAAGGGAGAAAGTGTCTCAAGGCTCAAAATGCATTTATCAACTTGTTCCATTTTTTTTTTCAAAATGCCAAAGAGATGAATTTCATTTTAAAGGCTATGGAAGTACCGTAAAGTTCCAATTAGTAGTATTTCCAATTGGTAGAGGTGGATGGATGGAAGCTGGAAACTCTTTAAATCTCAAGATTTAGTTAAAATTCTTGAGGAATTCTTGAACGGAGTCTAAGTACTACATTGAAGTTTAAATATCTATTCAAGGATTTCATTTAAAACTCATAGAATTAATAATATAAAAATATATAATAATCGTCCGGGAATTTTACCTTTGTAGCATTGGGTTGTGACAACGTGTAAAAAAAAAGTTTCGAAATCAGATGTGCCGTTATTCGTCGTTTTTTTATCTTTTGTTTTAAAATTTGCAGACTTTTACCAAGGAACTTGTTTGGAACCAGGTGTTTTTAATATTTTGGAAGTTTACACGGTATTGAGAGAATTATTGCTCGGAACGATTTGTTCCTTCCCAAGGATTGAGTGCTTGTGCATCTACGCTTCTTCAAATTTTTAATCTACTTCTTAAGGGCGAGTGAACGAAAAGCCCTTAAGGCTACCTCATTCAAAATTCTTGAAACACAATTCCCACAGGGTCAAAAACTAAATTTAAAAAAATGCTCCTTTTGTCTCCCCCTCTCCTTAACTCCTTCACCTCCTGTAAATGTCTGAGGCCTTATGGAAAAGTAGAGTACTTTTGACTTTGAGAGTACAAATTGAGAGTAGATTAAGAGTAGTTTTTGAAGAGGGCCCTTTGGTTTTTCCCTATTTCAACTCTCAAGTACCCTCTTCAAATCATTCTAATTACACTTGAGCCACGAAAATCCCAGTATAGTCCCACAATGGCTGACGCGAGAAGTTCTTTACAAGAAAATTCCCACATAATTCTAAAAAAGGGCCTTCGCAAAAAAGTCTTGTTAACTTTGAAGACGGTACTAAAGCTCCATCAAAGTCATCGCTTTAACTCTTCCATATGTCAGCAAGGGCCCTTGAATTGAAATGAAAAAAAAAATCAGTCTGGTTTTGTGTCTCAAATTCAATTCATTGCTATGACTTTTTTTTTCTGTCCAAACCTCACCTAGCCTTGAAACTGCGTCTATCTGGGCATCTCGCCAAAAATCATTTCCATGAAAAAAATGGGATGATCTCGTAAAGTTTTTAGGTGTGGAGTCTTCTGGAATTAATTAAAATTAAGTAGCGATTACAAAAGGGTGATTCTACTGGATCTGGATTGAAGATGCTACTTTTTTTTTTTTTTTTTGAAAAAAGTGGTCGGCTCCTCCTTAAACTTATTTCTACTTTTACTTGTCCTCTCTCTATATAATTTTCTGTTCTGCTCACTTAAATAGTATGCTATTAATTGAGACGACGAAATTGAGCCCTTACTGAAACGGGAGGATTTTTGTGGTTTTCGATATTATTATGATTAAGAAGGGATTTAGAAAGGGTACGGGGAATGACTAGGGCTAAAATTAAATAGGGCCAAGTTAAGGAAGAGCTGCTAAATTTTTGGTTAAGGGAAAAAGGTTGGATAATTGTAGGATCTTCGAGCTACAAATTCTAGGTTGGAGATGATGATGATGGTAAAATTTTTAAGGGATCCGCAATTCGCTTGTACAGAATTTGTAAGGAAGCATTTTCCCATTTCCCTTTTTTCCCAGTTGTTGCCCACTTTAAGCTCTAATTTGATTTTGAAGTTAAAATTATAAAGGGCCTGGGAATGGGAGTTACCGGCGAAAAGAAGTCAAAGGGAAAAGAGAAAACGAGCCCAATTGAACGGTTCCTCTGATGAGAATGATTGACAGGACAAACGCGGCGGTGCTGTGCTATTTTAGAGCTGTGCGCCTACTCTAAACAAAAGGAAATTAGCTTTTAATTGAGATTTATCTAAACTTAATTGAAAGTTCATTTATTTGGATAATGGACAAGAAAGCGGGGCCGACTCGCCTTAACTGTTCTCGGAGACATGAATTTTCGAACGGTTTTTTGAATTCCGTAGAGCGAGATCTCCTGCGCCGCCAAATTAAAGAGACACTTAAGCGTGTGAAGTTTTCTCAAGTTTTCAAGTGAACTTACTAATTATGCGTCTTTTTGTTACGCTTGTCCCTATTTTGCGTGGACTTTGACATGCTATGCGGCAGCTAATTTTTTCAGCAATTGCAAATTGCTGTGTAATTACTTCGCAAAATATTGCATGCGGAGACGGTTCAGAACTGGAAAAACTGTTGAAAGGAGTTTAATCAAATGGGCTTCGCATTTCGGTAATTGGCAATTTCAACCTTGAGGAATTTCGACATTGACTCCAATTTTTTTCTAGGGAAAATTATGCTATTGATTGGAAAGTTTTCTCAAATACTTTGTTTTACTTTGCGTTTTCTTTTGAACCAAAACTAGTTTTTTTTTTCAAGGAAATACGCAATTAATGTGGAAAATGTTATTTGGCTGTATCAGTCAAAACGAAAACGATTTTGTCGTTGTGGGTGGGAATTGGTTAAGTGTCCCACAATTTTTTAATTGGGTTGACCACACGTGCGGTGAGAGGGCCATTCCACTTAAAGTAAATTTTTGTACATTTTGGCAAAAATTTAGCAAAGAGAAAAGAAATTTCGAGAGCGTTCACTTAAGAATAAATTGCAATTGATTTATTCAATTTACGAATAGTAAATTGCAATTTAAGTTTTACTTATACTTTGAATAGTAAATTGCAATTAAGGAATTCGGAAATTGTCAAGGAGGCAAATTTGTATTCCACGAATCAGGGAAAAGCGTCGTAAGTTAGAACAATGCATAAGATTTTGAGCTTTAAAATTGTTTTCTTGTTGCATAAATCTGAATTGATTTGAGATTGTTTTCATGCATCTTTCAAATTTTTTTTTGAGTAAAAAAGAGTATAAATTGAGTTTCGATAGGGATTTTTTGCTGAGATTCCCACGACGTCGTTTTCGTTTGCATGTTGCAAGAAACAAATGGTAAGTGGCTCATGCAAATGGGCTTTGATTGTTTTCAATATGAAAAACATGGAGAGTGAGGGGATGGAATTAATTGGGCTTTTGTAGACAGTTGAAATAAATAGTGTGGATTAGTTGCATGGATTTTTGGCCCTAAATGCCTCCCTCCATTCACTAGTCACATAAGTCACGCCAACAACAATGAAAAGTCCCCTTAGCCTTAGCCTTACTAGCCTTACTACTCTTAGCATCCAAAGTCCTCTCAAAGGGAGCAAAAATTTCTAATTTTGAACAATAGGCCTCTCATCTCTCAAGATCCAAATCTCGAGTGACTCAAATGATCGCAAAATAAACGATTCAAAAGTAGCAAAACCTATATTTTCAATCGTTTTATTCACACATTTTAGAAACATCGGATTTATAATTTCCAAATTTCGGGTTTCAGAAATTATAGGCAACTTTCTTTCTAAATCAATTCGATTTTTTTTTAGAAATGAAACTGACATCGCTTTGCTTTTTTAGTAAAATTTAAAAGTTACAATTTATAATTTAAAGTGAGTTCGCGTATTATATTTCTAAAAAAAAAAGTGTAATTGAAAATTCTCAACAACGTATCTTGAAAATTCGTGTTTTTTTAAAGGATGGGACTGAATTTTTGGCACAGTTGGAATCACGCCGAGAGCCTTCATAAAAATGGATTTTTATGAGGGACCAGGTGAAGCTCCAAATAAAATTGCGATGAGTTAAGGGCGGATGTTGTTTGTCTAAATGTTGACACGGTGTATTCTGCAGGAATTTGCCCATCTGGAAATTGGCAAATTGACTTTCAGGCCTTAAATTGGACCCGCTTTTTGAGCAGGCAACGTTTTTTTTATTAACTTCCAGGCACTTCACAACTTAAAAAGACTTTTCTTAAAGGTGGCTTTGGCGGCCTTCGGATTGCTGTGCTCGAGTGACTCAAATGATCGCAAAATAAACGATTCAAAAGTAGCAAAACCTATATTTTCAATCGTTTTATTCACACATTTTAGAAACATCGGATTTATAATTTCCAAATTTCGGGTTTCATTTTTTATTAACTTCCAGGCACTTCACAACTTAAAAAGACTTTTCTTAAAGGTGGCTTTGGCGGCCTTCGGATTGCTGTGAGGAGAAAAAAAAATTATTAAGTTTCTGCCTCATAAAAATCAGCCTAAAAATCTTACCAAACTCCTCCTCTACGCCTCCTTAAGTCAGTCCTACCTCACAAGCTTTCCTATAAGGAGAGCATTTTGCACGCAGAAAAAATGAGCCTCATAACTTAACTTTTACGATTATCGTAACGAAATCAGAACACCAAAAGCTTTAGCTCGGCCCTCAACCAGGGCGATTTCCTTTCTTGCCGAAAAAAATCTCATTTATTTCAATTTTTCTTTTGTTAAACCATTTTCTAAAAAAAACGGATGTAACAAAGTAGCGAATTGAACACACAACATGAGCTAATTGTCAAGATCATGCTCGTTCTTAACAGAACCGATTTTTCGGTTTTTGGGGTAGTTTTTTTGGGGATGAGAATTAGTAGAGGGTTTGAGAAAAGGTTTGCCGTTGAAGAGTTTAAAGTGGACAGACAGACGGACAGAGCGTTTGCTTAAGGTATACGCTATACTGTAATGACTCGGCGAGAACCACACAGAATTGAGGCAAAAAAGTCGCTTGACTTTTATTACCCGTTTTTCTAACTAGATCTTCCTTGTAGGTTTGTGCGAAAGGTGCGAAATTAGTTCTGAGATCTCTGAAACATTCTCCGTTTTTACGACTGTTTCGACTTGTGGTGAGACGTTAATTGGCCCAGAGAATTCCGTGGGGCGAAAAACCAGAATAAGGGAACAAAGGGTCTCTCTTCATTACAAAGGGCTTTAAATCACTGGGTCGGGAGAGGGGGCCCTTGGAGATAATGAAAGTGATTGGGAAGATAGCCCCTTACAGTAATAAATTCGAATGGACTTTCTCTAAATATAGAGCAAGAGTAAAGGAGAGCTGGGAGATGTAATTAAGTCAGGTAAGGGAGTTGTTCTACACTGATTTTAATTATTGTACTTCTGTAAAAGGTAGGGAAAAACACAGGGATAACCATAAATTATAAACCTTTTTCTGACCTGCATCACTGTAGCCCGATGATGGTAAGGTCAGGGTTCGCCATGTTGGATTTCGAAATACAACCTTAAAAAAACAATTTAAAAAAGAGTCACATTAAGGAAAAAGAGTAAAAACAAAAGTCACTTTGTTAATCTAATTTTTGAAATTTTGAACTACATTATTTCTAACATCATTTCTCACTTTTGTTTGATTTTTTTTTTTGCAACTTACCGGTTCTTTTGTAATAGAATATCTAACACTTTCATCTGATTATCATTTGAATGAGCGACTTTTTTTTCGGCAACTTTTTCCCTCAAAATGCACAAAAGCGCCTCTTTTTTTGCACAATTAACCCCATAATGCGGCGCAAATTGTTCATGTTTGGTTTACCAATGAACAAAACCGCACGGTAATAAGTCTTGGCAAAGCAATGTGTATGAATGATACATGACATGAACTGATTTGAACTTTGACGAGACTAATGTAAAAACGTTGTAAAAATCTGAATAAAATGTAACAGAGAAGTGGTTGTGTTAAGGGTTGATTGCAGGACTATTTCTTGTTATCTAAGCCCTTTAAATCGCCGCCATTTTTTTCATCTTACGCAACATCGTTCTCGAGTTACATGAAAAGGGTTTGATTTATATGTGTAAGTCGGCAAAATTAATCACACGAGCTCAACATTCACAAAATTCTGAGATTTTGAACTAGTTTTCAAAATCTAGTTTTAAAAATCAAGTTTAAAAAAACAAGTAAAAGCAGATGCTTTAAAATTAAAAAAAAACTCTTAAAAGCAAGTGAGCAAGATTATGGGATGATCTTTGCAAAAGAAAAAAAATTGAAATTAATCTCACCTTTTAGCAGAGAGAAAGATGTCTCGAGTTGTAAAGAGGCTTTGACTTGAGCCCTTCTCCTCCTTACAAGGAATTTTTAATTAGCTTGAACGTTATCTTTAATTATACAATAATTTAAAAAAAAAAGTATGAAATATTTGTTCACCTTAAAACAATAATAAAAGAAGATGAGGCAAAGTGAAAGGGCGGCGCAGAGTGCCACGAAGTCGTTCAATTTCAACTTTTTTTTTCTGCCCTTCAGCCTGCCATTCCGGATGATACGTGGAAGCATTAGGTTGGGATTTCGAAGATGATGATGATGATTTTTTTCACTTTTCAGTTGATTGCACTTTAGGATCTTAATTACTTTTTTATACGGTAGGCACGACAGAAGAGAACTGATCTTCAATAACTCGAGATTAAAGTGAACATATTTCTTCAATTTGAGCCGGATTTTTATTTACTTTTTGATAAAAACCTGTGAAATCTCTCCAATATTTTTTTATTGCTGCATTTGCAAAAATAAAGGGTCCGTAAAACTGGCTCTTGACTACACTAATTGCCCCGTAAAAGTGGATTGACGGTGGAAGTTGTGCTCTGGGTCCTCGATTGAAAAAGGTGAAAAACATGATGATAAATCAAGGTGAAACTTTGTTTTTCTCATTAGGAGACACTGTTTGGGTGATTCAGTTTTTCTGCGGCGCGAGTTGTCACCTCCGTCCAACATTACAGTTTGTCCCATGTCAAAATGGGTGGGATAGTGGAGAAATAATGGTGGGGCAGGAGAAGACGTGCAAAATGATCATTGAAAGCAAGGCTTAAAAAGATGGTTTAATGAGGTTTAATGAACAGGAATTGTAGCAGGGCCAGGTGTGAGGGAAGTGCTTTTGAAAACGAGACAAATTCACTTTGATGACAACTCCACCTTAAGTAGTTCTGTCGGAAAAATCTAGTTTGGTAAAGGTGAAAATGACAGGATTACCAATCAGGACAACCCTATCCTCAACCGCAAAGCTCTTCTAAAAGCACTGTTTTAAATTTCTAAATGAACTTCTTCTCTGTCAATTAAAAAAATATATGAGAGAGCCTTGCTCGTTTTTTTTAAATTTAAAGAAATCGTAAAGCTTTCACTCGTCGTGGTAAAAATCTCTCCGACTTTCTCCAAAGGTTGCTCTTAGTGAGGAAGTTTCGATGTTGGAAGTTTTGATGCTGGAAGTTTTGATACTGGAAGTTTTGATGCTGGAAGTTCATATGCTGGGAGTTCTTTCGCTGGAAATTTCGACGTTGGATGTTTCTGGAATGTTTGATTTCTGGATCACAGGAATTTGAGATGATTTCATATCGAAAAACCACTTTTTTGAAAAAGTTGTTTTTTTAAAAGTTGGCAGACGATCAGAAGTATGGTTTGAAGGAATTGATAATCCCTGGCAATGTCCATCAGCCTTTTTGCATACTAATCAACTAGTCCGAAAAACAATGACAACTGGTCTGGATTCAATTCCAAACCATTTTTTTTTATTTGAGCTTGTTCAGTGGCAGAGGCAGCGTCTGCTGCATTGAATTAGTTAGAGAAACCCCTCCGTCGTTAACTCTGCTGGAAGTTATTTTTTTATACTAATTTCACGTTTAAGACTACATAAAATGGAACTGAAAAAACCTGCTTTTGATTTACATCCGTCCCAGAGTCATTTCAATTGATCTCATGATTAATGGAGAGCCTCTATTGAGAAACAAATAAATGAAATTAGGATTGGAATTAGCATAAGGGCTTCAGGACGCTCTCATCTTCACCCCCTCCTTCGTCCAAGGCTTCTCCACGTGACACACAACAAATTACGACTCTCGAACTAATTTTTAAGGTGTGTGATGTGGCTGTTCTCGACTTTTAGAACTCTGATTGTCACTCCATTCAAGAAAAAAATGAAACGTCGCAGGGCCTTCTTTTTGTAATTTTGAGACACTGTGCCTGGACAGGTGAGAAAGCCCTTGGCTCAGTTGACTTAAAGGTCTATTTTTTTAACATAGTTTTTTTTT